>PVLD010015103.1:0-49879 GCA_004027595.1 Dinomys branickii | reverse complement strand
TAACTGATTGAGTGGTAGGGCAGCGGAGATGAGGGAGGAGAAAAAACGAACTGATCAAAAGGGCCATCATCTGTGTAACCTGAGTAACAAAGGTGAAGGTAACATTATGTAGGACAGCATCCAGAGCTAATTCCCTTCTATGTTCTCTATAATTCTGTATTTCCTCAGTCGTTTTTGTATTAGCAGAAATGAAGATAACCTTATATTATACAGCATCCAGTGCAAATTCCCTACTATCTTATCTATAATTTGGTATTTCCTTTAATGTTTTTGTTTTAACTAATGTGAAGATAACTATGTAATACAACATCCAGTTCTAATTCCCTACTGTATTCTGTATAACTTTGTATTTTTTGTATTGTTTATGGCTTTTCTGGTTCATATGTCTCCATTCTTTTGTCTTTAAAATAAAATAAAAAAAAATCAGAAATATTTAATTTCCTTCAGAAATATTTACTACTTTATGTGCATAAAATTCTACTTAACTACAACTTATCTTTAAAATCTCTGGTTATGAGATTGTATTAGAACTTTATTTTGTCCCTTGTCCTATTCTCTAATAATTTTATTTCAATTTTAATATTTCAGTCCATTTTACTTTTTAAAAATTGTTTAACTATAAACAAAATCCAGTTGTCTTCTATTAGTGTGGAGTGTTAAATTATGATCTGCAGTTTTGGGTTAAGTGTGTTCAGATCACTCCTTAAAGTGTGACAGCATTTTTGCTGTTAATCAAAACATTCCTTAAAAATAAAATGCTTGCAAATTAAACTTGGGGTGAAAATGAAGTATAGTTATTTTCTTAACTTTTATATGCTGTAGGAGACGAGAATGAATCTAGAGAATATAGCCAAGGGTGAAGATGCTTTACATTCAGAGGTGAAAAGAAAAATATACTATGTTACATGAAATAAGTGAGGCTCCTAGAATATAAAACTTAATTTTTATGCATCAGTAGCCAAAGTTTTAATAAGGGTATTGTCAAAGCAATCATTGAAATACATATTTTGGGGTAGGCAAAATCTCAAAATGGGTAAAAATTGATTCAGTGTTTGTGATTTTAGAAGCTAGAATGTGCTGAGCTATTGGCCACAGAATTACTTGTAAATCATACAGGTTAAGTTTCTGAATGTGTTTTTAAGATAAATTTCAGCACTTGCTACTACAAGTCTCTGTTCATTTACAGATAGTGATTAATTCCATTAACAATTTTGAATTTTGTTAATCAGATATTATACCAAAATTGAAAGAGAAGTAATATATTAACTTTGAAATCATGTACAAGCAAAAATGAATTTTTGATTATAGGAAGGGGCACAAGAAGCAAGCAAAACACTAGCAGAAATTAGTGACCGATATGGGGCACCTAACTTGAGCAGAGTGGAAGAAGTTGATGAACTAATGATACTTGATGTAAGTATCAAAATATTTTGTAAAAAAACAGATTTTTCTTTAAAAGTTTTTTTTTTTTTTTTTTTTGACTTTGGTAAAGCTGAGTACATGTGAGGCCAAAGTTGACTGGGAGATGAGTATTTTCTTCAGAGGGAGAAAAGCAGTTTTGCTGGCCCTGACTATAACATCACTGTGCGCGCTGCCCTCTCCAGCAAAGCTACATCTTCTCCTCTCTGTTTGTCTCTGTGTCTACATCTATATCATCTGTATCGGTATATTTTGGAGTTAGATTGAAAATATCAAAATGTCCTCAAAATGTCCCTATAAAATAATTTTGTGAAATACTAACCTATAAATGTTGAGGGAAGGGTACCATATTGTTTCTCAATAAGAAATCCTGAAACCATGCATGTCCCATGCCCCAGTGAGAATACGTGCTTGCACAATGTGTGAGTATGTTTGTTTACATGCATTTCATGTTTTTGGTGTGCTGGGCACTGGGCCAGATGTGATTATGAATAAGACAGAGACAGATAGTTTGACCTTGTGAAGTTTGTTGCCCAGAGGAGAAACAGACAAATCTGACCAACCTTGCCTATTCATTGTAAGAATGACAAGGTATTTTATTGTCCAAAGAAGTATGGTTTTGAGAAAGAGAGGAGGAGCTGTTAATAACTAAGCCAGATTAGCAGGTATGTACTGGCACCATCATGGCAGAATGACTCAGTGGGTCCCTTTAATCCCTGTGCACTAACAAGATGGGATAGGAACACATTTGAAAAGCTTTGATCAAGTAAGGCTTTGGAAGAACGTTGGTGAGTTGTTGTTGGGGTCGGGTGGGAGGCTGAGGAATTGTTCCCAGCAGGGACACTGGGCAGTGTGAAGACCCAGTAGAAGAGAGTTTAGAATCAGAGGGAGGCATGTGAAGGATGAGGGATGAGGCAGGGAGAGCTCAGGAAAAGGACTTTTAATTCCTGCTCAGACATTTAAATTTGATCTTGCAGGCAGTGGAGGCTGATAAGACTGGAACTGAGGACAGAAAGACCTAACTATATAAGGTATGGTTAGACAACATGGTGAATGCTTTAATTAAAAACATTATTGTATAAGACACATCACTGTGAATCTCCCCTCAGAACCCTCCCCCTTGTTTCAAAACATAGCCCATCATTCTTGCCACCTTCTGAAGCAGTTCTGGACGTCCTCTTTCATGAGTATCATGAGTTGTGCAGTCGTGGCTGCCTCAATGTCCTGAACTGATGGAAAACATTTAGCCTTCATGGCCATTTTGACTTTAAGAAAGAACCACAAGCTGCATGATACCAGATCTAGTGAGTAAGGTGGGGGAGGACACAGCCTAACTTGTGTGAGCCACCTGTCCTTTGGATGGCACTTGGTGGCTGCCTTCACTGTACTTTGAAGAGGACTTTCAGAGCTGCTTCAGAAAGTGGCAAGAACAGTGAGATAAGTATGTTCCATGTGAGGGGAGATATTTTCAGAGGATTAATGGCTACAGGTCTTTTACTGTAATTTTTAAAAATTTAAATTTTAACCATATGTTTTGATTATACTGCATAGTGTAGGGAAAAGCATAGGGAAGTAGGCAGAAGGAGGCCAGCTGGGAGCTTTGGTAGAAATCTGAAGTAACCTAGAGGAACAGGACTTGGGGTTGGATGTGAAGGATGTTTTCAAGAGCTGTTCAGGATGTGCCTGAAAGGACTCTATGGTTACATTTTTGTTAAACACCTAGGAAGACTTTACACTGCACCAGGTAGTAACCAGGAACAAAACACCTTCCAATGGGGGCCATGAGCCAGCAGGAAAGTGCTCTGAGGGTTAGGCAAAGAAAGAGACCTGAACCTGTCTGGGCAAGTCTTCCTATGAAAGTAAAGTTCAAGGACAGTCTGAGATGAGCCCTGTTCTGGTTGATACGTTGTGTCAACTGAGGAGTCTAGAGGCTTGGCTAACTGACTCAGCAGTTCTACATCCTAGGGTGAAAAGGACATGCTCTTCCTGCTCTAGGAGGTTGTTTGTGGTGTCAGTGTGAGAAGTTCAGACAGTTAACTAAGTGACTGAGCAGGGGGCCAGGGTCCTTACTTTGTATTCATCCTGAGCCTGTGCAGGAGGAGGGCATGGAGATTATGGGAGTGCTGCATGCCCTCTGGGTGGCAGTAGTATAAGGGAGGAAAAGAGGCTTGTTCTTTCTGCTTTCCTCTTACTGCTTTTGCTGTCTTATGCCACCTTGAAGTGTTGCCCTTATGACCTGCCACCCTGCTTCGGAGCCAGCTGATTATAGAGAGAAACCCCCACAAACTGTAAGCTAAATAAGCCTTTCTTGTTTAATTCTGGGTGTTGGGCATTTTGTCTCAACAATGAGACAAAAGTAACCAAGACAAGCCCAGAGGATGGAGGACAGCAGGCTGTTGCCAAGGGCAGAAGTAGTGTAGTACTGTGCCTGGCTTGTATGGAGCCAGGAGGATGGTGAGATTGGTGTTAATGGGAGTTTTGTAGGTCACGTTGGGGAGTTTGGCCTTGAGCACAGTGGGAATTATGGAAAAGATTTAGGGGTTAGATCTGTGCTTTTCTAAGATGGAGAGGATTAGAGTGGTGCAGATGTGGACAAGGGGCTACTGCAATAGTCAGATGCCAGGTGAGCAGGGTTAGTTTAGATGGTGGAGATCAGACTTGAGTGCTTGAGACTGTGGAAAAGAGAGAGATAACAGGAAGAATGAAACCAAACTCCTTCCTGGGGCAATTGAGCTAACAGTGCTACTTACTATTTGGTGGGTGATGAACATAGGAAGAAAAAGGGGAGCATTTGGACACAGGGCTTCACTTATGGAGAGGGTGACTTACGGGTGATTCTGAGACAGGCGGGACCAAGTGGCAGAAGAGCACCGGATGATTGTGTGGGTCTGGAGGACGGGAAAGAGGCCCTGGTAGGAGGTTTGAATTCAGCAGCTGTAGGCATCTGTGCCAATGAGTGAGGGGAGTGAGCTGGGCACCTAGGAAAGCAGGAAGGAAAGGTCAGTGGGCTCAGGGAGAAGCCACTAGAATCCACACCTGAGGGGTGGCCACAGCAAGAGGACCCCACAAGAGGGATGTGAAGAGAAGAGAGAATGAAGGAAGGCATGGGATAGAAAATACCTTACAAACATGACTGATGACTTCACTCTCTTTGGGTATTCGTAGACATCACCTGAAACTTATCTACATAGTCACATAGAAATTACTTGCACTCTTATTTTTGTTGACTTGTAGCCATTCACAGTTTTCACTGTATTAAGGCATATTTACTTTTTATTTTGCCTTTAGGTTGCATTAAACATTGACCAATATTTGTAGGATCAACCAACCCAAGATCAATAAATTTCTCTGCTTGTTTCAAATTTCAAATCATAATCTCTGGTTTGTATTTTTTCCCTCCAAATTTGAACTCTACTTTCCTACCCCCTTTTGAAGAAGACTATACAGGGCTTTAAAAGTAACTTGAAAATATTGTTTGGATCCATAATACAAGATTATTTATATGATTTCATCAGGCAAAAAGAAGAAAGAGTTTCTGAAGCAACCAGTGGAAGCAAGAGATGAGCTCAAAGAATGTGCACATCAATGCAGAGCAAGATGGTCCAGGAGGAGGCTCACTGGGCTGCTAGGGTGGAGGGGGCCACCTTCCTGACCTGCCTTAAAAGGGACGATTCCTTCTGTGAGTTGTTTCAGGGCTTCTCCAGCCTTCTGGGAGGTGATACACTGGGGTACTCGTGCTCTGCACTTCCATGATGTGACTTTTGATGGGGAAGGAGTGTTCTCTGCTGTTCTGCTGGAGAGCTTCCTCATGCTTGGCTCATCATCCTCACTTGAGTGCAGATATGGGAACTCACCTCTCTGCCAAGCTGGGTGTCCAAGTCCTGCCTTTCTCTTTGGGGTTTTGACATCCAAGGGTGTTGTAGGGAGTGGCCACACACGAAGTTGAATGGGAACCAAAGAAAGTCTTGGGGTTCTGAGCAGCATCCTTTCTTCTGCATCAATCTGGGGTCCAAGTGCTGGGCAGGGGTTGAAGGGCAGATCTCACTAGATGTGGGTTCTATACTCTCGGACTCTTGAACGTTTCAGGTACACCCTGGGTCCTTGGAAGAACTTCACTTCACTTTTTTCTAAACCCAAGTCCACGGTGTGAATCTTTCCTGTTTTAGAGTACCAAAAACAACAAAAGCTAAGGATTATTTAAAAAGTGCCTAGAAGCAGAAGCTTTTGAAAACCAAAGTAAACCAAAAATACAGGTATTAATGCATTGAATCAAATTTTTTCTGATTGTGCTTTAAATTGTAGCAATTTATGCTACCACTAGATGTCACAAAGATTCAAGTTTTAAAAACTTGTTGAGGTAGTTGTTTTGAAAGATTTTGTCTTACACAGAGGTAAAGTTTTCTAGTACTCATAAGGATGAAGAACTGTTGCTGTTCCTTGACTTTTGATGGGATGATAACCTCATAAATCCACAGTAAATTGAAAAAAATCATAGTTTGAAAATGCATTTAATACAGCTAACCTTAAGACCGTCATAACTTAGCCCAGTCTACTACAAACATGTTCAGAACACTTAACATTTGTCCACAGTTAGAAAAATCATATAATGTAACACAAAGCCCGAGTGATACTGTATTGAGTCTCTCATGTGGCTTATTGAATACTGCACAGAACATGACAGCAGAATAGTTTTATAGGTACTCAATGCTGTGGTTTATACCTACAATATCCTCCAGAATCTCACGTGTGTGGAAGGTGATTGACTGGGTCATGGGGCCACTATGCTCATCTGGTCCCGTAGCTGAATGTGCTGTTAGGAGGGGTACCTTCTCTGAGTCGCTTTCTCATTGCTCAGACATAACATCCAACACCCACAACTTACAGGAGGAAAGGTTTATTTGGGCTCAGAGTTTGTAGAAGTTTCAGCCCATGGTTGGCTGGCTCTCAGGCAGGGCAGCATGGTGGAGGGGCCTGGCAGAGGAGAGCCGCCCACAGAATGGCTGTGGGGAAGCAGAGAGTGAAGGGAGGACCCTGGATGGGAGGGAGATAATCCTTTCCAGGCCCCAGCCACAGTGGCCAGCTCTTCTGACAAGGTGCAACCTCCTAGCAGCAAGTCATGATTTCCATAATCCAATCACTCTCCAAAAGCTCCACCTATGATGCTATTGAGAGACATCTGTATATAAACTATAACATTTCACCCCTGGCCCTGCAAAGACTCGTGTGTATCCTTTTATGAAAAATGGACTTAGCTCATCTCTAAGAGTTGCCAGAGTCCTAAGTTTCGACACTGCTGAAAAATCCAAGTCCAAAGTCTGTTCTGAGACTTAAAATAAACTTTAGCTGTGATCTTTGTAAAATCAAAAGGAAGTTAAAAAAGTAAACACTTCCAACATATGGTGGCACAGGGCATCAGATTAAAGTAAGACAAAAACCGAGCAGAGCAAACGAACTCTTGTCCAGCACCAGGGGCGAGTCATGGTAAGATGTGAACTCTAAATGGCTTGGGTGACCCTTACCCTGAGACCTTGCTGATGGTTGCAGCCCTCATGGCTTCCTCTTGGGCTGGCTTTGCTCTCCTTGAGGCTTGGTTACCAAGACAACCAGTCTTCAAATGATGATGTCATCTAGGTTTTCTTAGGGTAATTAAGTGGGAAGTGAATGCTTGCTCACAATCTTGAATGCTCTACGGTTCTCTGGGCAGTAGATAAGAAAGGGTTTAATGTCAGTGTGCAGCACTTCCACCCCAGAGTAGCACCACACAGTGTGAATCCCTTGGATCCTGCATTGCCTTGGACTCTTGGGAAATATATCTGTGCTTTGTCATATGTTTCCATAACATATGGTGATTTCACCAACATTAAGCTTTGTGTTTATAATACTCATCCACAATTATTATATGCATCTCTTCCTTAATAAAAGCTTTGGCACCTTTGGTATTGGCACATGCTGCCTTACCTCTGACTTTCATGTTGAGAAAATTATGAAGCCAGTTACACCTTGGGACTGCTCATGACCTTCTACAACCATTTGTGAATATGTGGAATTACCATATGCTCTTTTAACACACAGGAAAGGGTTCTTGCCTTAGCTGTGGTCATCAGTAGGTTAAGGGGTAGGCACTCCTGTAGCTGACCTTCCATCCACGTGGTGCATTTTTTCATGTCACCAATTTGTCTAGCCCTTTTCTTTATACTCATAGTGAATGTACCTCATGCTGACAATTTCACTCTTTCACACATCCACTCCTTATGCTTTAAGATGGTTGAGAAATTTGTGTTCAAAGCCTTAATTCACACGTGATGGTCAATATTGGCATGTGGCTTCCACACCAGGCAATTTGCTTCAGTCCCTCTCCAGAGTAATTGCCTTCCTTTTCTTTCACCAGAAACAGGAGACACAGATGGGCATTTTGTAGATAAGGGTGTGTGTGAAAATAGAAAACAGAATATCCAAAGAATCAACACATTGCGCTATAGAGGGCTGGTTGTTTCCCCTCATGATGGTGAGACTGATGCAGTAGCAGCTCTCTGACCTTGCCCACTGTCAAGAAAGTGATTGCATATTACTAGCCCAGGAAAAGATCAAAATTCAAATGTGAAGAGTGGTTATTACTAGTATTTGCCACTTTCTCACCTTCATGATGTCAAAAAATTCTGGGCAAGCCGTCATAAGTTGGGGACCATCTGTACTTCTTTTTTAACTTTTAAAAGTACTGTGAAATAGTTCAAATATGCAGGACAGTGCAAAGAATACACAATGTCCTTATCCCAATTCAGATTTACCAAATGTTACTCCTTTGCCCTCCCTGAATTTGCCTTTCATCCAGTCTCCTTTCTTGCCACGATAAGACCACGATCTTAGTGCAGGGATCCACGTCCTTGGTGCTTTCATCCAGGTCTATTTATTTATCAATAATCAAGACAGTTTCTTTTGGGTGAGATTTCAACTAAATGTTAAGTGGTATCATACTATATTTGTTATTCTGCAATTTGCTTTTTTCGTTCATTATTCTATTTTCCAGGTTTGTGCTTGTTCCATGTATACCTACACCACTGCTTTTATTTCTGCAGTATTGGGAATTGAATACAGGGCCTCCCACTAGGCAAGCACTCTACCAATGAACTACGCGACCATCCCTTACTCATTTAACTGCCATATAATGTGTGATTGTACCCACTCTGATGCTGGCTTTTACTGCTTTATTGTTATACATTTTTATTTAAATGTTTTGTAAGCTTTTATTTTTATGCATGTATATGCAAATGTGCTCTTTTAGGAAGTCAGACTGTTCCCACACTGTCCTTTGACCAAATCCTTTCATACACCCTTTCTAGAGAATGCATCAAGGACCACATCCCGGTATCCTGGTACAATCTACTATCTGAACAAGCAAAAAGTTTCTCTATTGGCTCTGAAACTTAGCATTATCATAATGTGCTGGAGCACTCCTAAAAAGTCAAGTCAGTAGGTGTGGGAGTTGGTGGTCTCTCTGTGGAGAAAACGGCGAGAGGATACAAAAAAAAAACAACAACAACAAGACGATTGCCAGGGTCAGGTGGAGTCACCTCTTGCATGATGAGCAAGAGGACTGACTTCAACAGTAGGGGTGTTTATTTTATACACTTGCAAAGTTAGTATAATGGGGGGTAATGTTGCCTAGGGACTAACAACTGTAATTGTCCAGGCAGGATACTTTTTTCAACACTTAGCTTGAGCATTTGGGGCACTCTGGCTCTGTCCTGCCCTCACACGTATGACCAATAACCAACTCCAGTGGCTCCCAACAAGTAGGTCTGGGCTGGGGCTGCAGAGCGTGGGTTTCTAATGAGCTCTCACATCTAAGAAAGCACTGCCCTGGTAGACAAGGCACACTTGTGAAAGCCCCAGGGACAGGTGGTTTCCATCCCGAAGCTACTAGCAAGCGAAACTGCTTACCAAAGCAGCACCGTGAGTTCACACTCGTACCAGCCATGCACAGGAGTGCCGATCGTGGTGTAGTCTGACACTGGGTAATGTTACACTACAACATTTCTTACCCATGACAGGAGTGAAATTGTGGTAGCTCCTTTGTTTAATTTGTGTGTTCTTTTATCACTAGTGAGGTTATACCTCTTTTTTGTGTTTATTGGATGATGAATTTGTTCTTGGAATTGCATGTTCAGATTATTTGCTTACATTTGCTATTGATTTGTTTTTCTCTTTCTTATTTACTTTCTTTATTGATTCCTTTGTGTTGGGAAATTGCTTGAGTAGTGTATTGCCCTTTAACTTAGTCTATGGTCGTTTATTATTTCACAAAATTTTAAGTTTTATTTTATTTAAATAAGTCAATTTTAGTGACACACACCTATAATCCTAGCCTTGAGGAAGGGCTGAAGCAGGAACACTGCTATGAGTTCAAGACCAGCCAAGGCTACAAAGTAAGTTCAAGGCCAGCCTGAACTACATAGCGAGACCCTGTCTTCAGATGAGATCGGGCACGTTCAGGGTGGTATGGTCGTAGACAGAGACCCTGTCTTCAAAACAACAAACAAAGAAATAAAAAGGGGATTCTAAATTTTAAAAAAGTCATTTTTGATTCATGTTTTGTGCTCTTTTTTCTTTTGTTTCATAGGTCAATAATAATTTAAAACTTCTAAGGTGGGTGGTTTGATTTAAGGGCTATCTTTTCAAGTTAATTCTCTTCAAATATAGTAAAGAATTGTATTGACAATTTTAAAATGGTATAAACCATACTTTTACCAGTTATATTGAATAAAAATTTTAGTTCATTACTTATACATTGGTGATATTGCTACATGGTTTTTTTAAGTGCTGAAAATGAACCTATTGTAATTGAAACATCTTAACCTTTTTTTGATCTTACCATTATTTTTGGTCCTTTAACCTGCTGATTAGAAATTTCTTCAAGGAGGAAGGGAAAAAGTTTGGGAATTGGGAACTCTTAAGTACAAGTTAGGGGAGGAGAGCTCACCAGGGATGTGTGTGTGAATGACATTCAGGGCTGCCAGGCTGACAATGGTTGGCAGATGCGATTTTATGAGTTACAAGAATGTTAACAGGTCCAGAATGTCTCCTGTGTGGCCACCATGGCCAAAGGGGCATCCTAGATATTTATTTGCATAAAGCAAACACTTACAATGAGTCAGGCAAGTTAAGGAAGATAACTTACATCATCTTGATTGCTTTGCAGCCTAGATATTGTGCCCAGTTTTATAAAGGCAGAAACAGAAGCTCGTTGGATGTGGAGTGGGCAGGAAAGGAGGCGTTTGGTAGACACTGGGGCTGCTGGAGAGACCTGAGGGGAGAGCTGCAATGCTAGCTAAGGAGGTGGAGGGCAGCTTCTGCTGGGAAGGTGGGTGAAGGGCATAGTGCCAGCTGTGGCTTTGGCTCACGCTGAGTGGCTCATGCTGCAGGTTGTGAGCCCCACCTGAGCATGGTCTGTTTTTTTTTTTTTCTTGTTTATGATGTCTAATGAATGATTCACTGGACACTTCCAACAAATGTCCCTTACGAATCAAGAGCCAGTGGAAGCAGACCATACTGAGTATTTGCTTCATTGTCCAAGGATTTGGGTATAGTTTTAGAATATTCAAAGTCAAGCTTTCTGCACATGAAGATGTGAAAACTTTTTTCCCCCTAAACCTTGGTAGTAAAAAGTATGAGAGTAGCTGGCAGCAGGTACGTAAGTAACCATAATTTGTCAGCAGCTACTTCTTATTATCTTGAATTGGGCAAAAAATGGAAGTGGTTTTAGTAGGCTGTAGAGTATGCAGAAAGAAGACTGTACTTGGAATCAGAAGGGCTGAGTTTGAGTGTGGTGCCACCTAGACAGACAACCCAAAATAGAGCACCTGATATGTGGTCCTTAGCTCTCTCTGACATTAAACGGGAACAAGACTTCCTGCCTCAGTCTTGGTGAGAGTTCAATGAGGCAACCCTTGAATGAATGACACTGAACACTGTGAGAGGCTCTCTCAATATTTATTAATATGGAAAGTTGGAATCAGCCAAGCAGTAGTAGTGGGAAGCTGTTTTCCACATAGAAATTTAAAACTCTGCTCCCAATCTACACATGAGATGATTGCATACGCATTTCTACACATGAAACCTTTCTTTGGCCACGTGTTGTGTAGTTTTGGAGTGAAAACTGGAGTGGCAGAGATAGGTTGGACTAAACTACCTAAGTATTTTGAGTTTTTACTTCACTTAAAATAATTAGATTCCAACAATACTATCATTTATTGTCAGAATATTTTCTAGGCAAAATAAAGGAAAAGGAAAACTAAAGTAGCTTTAGTTTCTCAAGAGAAAACTAAAACGAGGTTCCTTCATGGCTGTTTCTTTCTCTACAGTTTTTGTCCTTAAAAGTGTTCTCACTCCCTGTTTTGTGGTTTGGGATGGGGATTTGCTTAGTGAATAAGTTGTGTTTTCTGGGGGAAATCTGACTTGGGCTCTCCTTCAGAGCCTTTGGTGTTGTTGCACAATGTTAGGTGGGTGCCTGGCTGCCAGCAAGTAGGGTGTGGGCCAAAGTCAAACAGGGCTCTGTCAACCTGTGAACCTCGCAGGTGTCCTCTCTGTGCTGTTGAGTTTATGATGAGTTCACTTAGAGAAGGGCATAATGTTTTTTATTTCTATAAATTTCATAAAGTCAATTGAGATCATCTTCAGTTTTGAAAATAAAACTGATTTACACTGAGAGACTATGGTCATCATGATTTTATTTCAAAATGGAACCTTTGTATGCATATGTTGGTCTTTAGAGATGCCAAAAGGTGCCTAATTGAATTTTAAAATGTCTTAGCCGTGCACTAAATGGAAAAGTTTAGAGTTTAGAGGTGATTGTAATTACCCTACAATCATGCTTAATCATGCTAAATTGCCTAGTTTGGACTCTAACTCATGATCTTCCCGCCTCACCGTCCCACAGTGCTGGGATTATAGGTGTGCACCACTACATCTGGCCATGCATAATATATTCAATATATTGATTCCTATGAATTGTGTTTTTCCTACCTTAAAAATCTCAGTGCAGCTACTCTTAGCTGAATAGAGAAGGTCATAGAAGCACTCACAATTCATGATACCCTGTCTCACAATTGGGCTTATACAGTCCTTCTTCCTCCCTTCCACCAAGGTTACTTTAGGTTGGGAGATGAACTGGCCAATCATATCCTCTTCTTCTATTCCACCCCAACTTTATGTTTTCTCCTCTGAAGTTACTGGCTAATTCTAAACACACCCATGATGGTTCAGTTTTCACCTCAGCTCTATACTGATTGTGAGGAATGTACTTGAGTACTGTTTACTTAGTGATACCTATAACCTTCAGAATATTGCTTGTTTAAGATAGAGACTTATTTTCTTAAAGTTCCTTTTGAGATTGCTCTTTTAATCAGGGCTTTGGATTATGTTTATATTTTGTATCTGTAGAGGAATGTTTATTTTGGATTCTTTTGGAAACTTACTTAATACATCCTTACCACCTGTTGAATAAGATGTTTATGTGCACGTAAGATGGAACACTAGTATTTGCTTGGTTGGAACCTAACCTAGGTCACTGGGAGGACCTACCTTCCTCCAGGCCACCAGCTCACACCTCTGGGACTGACCAGTGCATCCTGGCAACGTACAATATTTGTGTTCATTGTCAGTATTACTTCATTCTGGACTCCCACGTTTACTCAGGCCAGAAACTTGGAAGTCACCTCTGGATCCTCCTTTACTTCATGCAATCATATGTCAACTGCTGCTTTTCCTTTTTCCCTGGGCTACCCCGCCAGGGCGGCCTTGTCTGGTTGTCCCAAGTAGTAGCAGATAGCAGCATGGTTTCTGTAGACATCTGTATCTGATTTTATGCTCCATGAATGCTCCTATTTTGCTCAGATCTGTTTATTATTATTACTATTACTGTTATTATTATTATTTTTGTCATTGGGATGAAGTGTAAGCTGAGGGGATCCACAGAATTCTTCATGATATGGCTTCTCCCTTCTGGGCCTGTGAGCATGTTCTTTCTGTTGCTAGAGTAGTGTTTCCCAGCATCACCTGGCAAACACAATTAGGGCTTTTCGCTGTGGAGGGCCTACCTTAGGTGTTTCATTCATGGTGAGAAAATGAATGGGTGAATGTGAGATGGGAGGATGGGCGGAAGCCTGCAGCAGATAGGGACCCTGGCCTATTTGTGACTGCCCACCTGCCTTTCCATGGCTATGGCTGAAAGACCTGTAGTATGGTTTGAAGCTTCCTGTCCACATATTTCCCAATAGCATCAGTCTGGTTATTGAGAGCCACAGCCAATCTGGCCCTTTGATGTAACCATAGTTGAATGAGTTTGGTTATCCTCATGTCAGTTTTTGTGCCAGTACTAAGCTGTTTTTAATCACTGTAGCTTTGTAGTATAACATCAAGTCTGGGACTGTGATGCCTCCCACTTTGCTCTTCTTACCCAGGATTACTTTCACTGTTATAGATCTCTCTTGATTTCATATGAATTTTGGGATTGTTTTCTCCAGTTCTGTGAAGAATGCTGCTGGAATTTGGATTGGGATTGTACTGAGTCTGTATCTCAATTTTGGAAGTATGACCATTTTGACTATTTTGGTTTTGCCTATCCAAGAACAGAGGATATATTTCCATTGATATGTTGTCCTCTTTGATTTCCTTTTTCAGAGTTCTACAGTTTTCACTGTAGAGGTCATTCATTGCTTGGATTCTTAAGTATTTAAATTTTTGGTTCTATTGTGAATGATATTTGCTTCTTAATTTCCTTTTCAGTGGGTTTACTATTAGTGTACAGGAATGCTATTGATTTTGTGTGTTCATTTTGTATCCTGCTATATTACTGAATTTGATTATTAAGTCTAAGAGTCTTTTAGTAGATTTTTTTGGGTCCTCTGTTTAGAGGATTATGTCACCTGCAAATAATGATAATCAAAGTTCTTTCTTTCCTATACATACCTTATTTACTTTTTTTTCTTGCCTAATTGCTCTTGCTAATGTTTTGTGAACTATGTTGAACAGCAGTACTGATAGTCAACATCCTTGTCATGTTCCTGATTTTAGAAGGAAAATTTTCAGTTGTTCCCTATTTAATATGACCAGGGCAGTAAGTTTATCATAAATAACTTTTATCAGATTGAGATAAGGGCCTTCTAAATCTATTTTCTTCAGCATTTTTATCATGAAAGGATATTGGGTTTTTGTCAAAGGCTTTTGCTGTGTCTATTGAGACTATTGTGTGGTTTTTGTCCTTGCTTCTGTTAATGTGATGCATTACATTTATTGATTTGCATGTGTTGAGCCATCCTTTCCACATCCCTGGCATGAAGCCTACTTAGTCTTAATGTATGTTCTTTTCATTGCATTCTGTTTGCCACTGTCTTGTTGAGGGATTTTTTTTTTTTTTCATCTATCTTCATTAAAGAGATTGGTCCATAGATTTCTTTTCTAGTTGGATCCTTGCCTGGTTTTGGACTCACGGTAATGGTAACTTTCAGGAATTGCTTTGGGAGTACTATTTTCCTTTCAATTTCATTAAGAAGCTTAAGGCATATTCATGTTAAACTTCCTTGAAGTTTTTGTAGAATTCACCAGTGATCCCTTCTGGACTTGGGCTTTTCTTAGTTGTAGAGATTTTTAGATTACTGTTTCAATTTCATTGCCTTATTCAGGGTTTTAATATCTTTTTGGTTCAATTTTGATAATTCATGCATAATGTAGGAGCCATTTCTTTTGAATTTTCTGATTTATTGGCATACAGGTTTGTGAAGTAGTTGTTAATTATCTTTTTTGTTTTGACAGTGTCTATTGTTATTTAACCTTTTTCATTTCTAATTGCATTGATTTGAATCTTTTTCTCCTTTTTAAAGTTAGATGGCTAAGGTTTGTCTACTTTTTTTATTCTTTGAAAAACCAACTCTTTGATTCATTAATTCTTTGTATTTTTTTGTTGGTTTTGTTCTCAATTTCATTGGTTTTTGCTCTGATCTGTATAATTCCTAACACATACTAAGCTTTGGATTATTTTTGTCTTTCTAGGACCTTGAGGTTCATCTTTAGGTTATTTATTCAAGGTTTCTCTGTTTTTATTATGTGGAAAATAACAGCTATAAACTTCTCTCTTAGGACTGTTTTTGTTGTGTCCCAAAAGTTTTGATATTTTGTCTGGCTTTATAATTTAGTTGTAGAAATTGTCTTGCTTCTTTCACAATTTCTTCTGGGACTCATTGTTTACTTAAGAATGTAATGTTTAGAGCTAAATCCTGGAAGCAGCTGTATACCCATCAACAGACTATTGGGTGAAGAAAAAGTGGTACTTATATATAATGGAATACTACTTGGCTATAAAGAATGACACATTTGAGACATTTCTAGGAAAATAGATACACTGGAAAAGATAATGTTGAATGAAATAAACTAAACACAGAAGCTTAAATACCATATCGTATCTCTCATTTGAGTGAGACAAAGGACAAAGAAAATGATAAACAATGAATAGAAGGAGACAAGGGGACAGATCTCTTCTAATAGGAAAGTGATCCAAGGGGTAAAGGGTGAGGAGTGAGAAAGAGAGGAAGTGAAAGTAAGAATAAAGAAATTTCATGTACAGGAATCTAATGACCCCAGTTAATGTAAACACTTTATGCCATAACAGGAATTAAGACAAATAATGCCAAGAACGATGCAAAAAGGGACAGGGGAACCAGAGGAAGAGGGGGAGAGAAGGTGAAGGGATTTACAAAAAAAGAAACCAAGTGTAATACATACATGTAACCACTCCTCAAGATGATGGTAAGCTGCATGAATCGCAAATATTACTAATAGAATTAAAAAAATGAATTTAAAAAGTGTATTGTTTAATTTCCATGCATTTGAGTATTTTCTGTATTTTGTCATTGATTTCTAGTTTTATTGTGCTATAATCTAATAATATACATGGCATAATTTTAATTATTTTGCATTTACTTAAGCTTGCTTTATTGGCTAGTCTGTGGTTTATTTTGGAGAAAGTTTCATGTGCTTCTGAGAAGAATGAGTATTCTGTTGTTGGATGGAACATTCTACATATCTATTAAGTCTATTTGTTCTAAGGTTTTGTTAGATATTTCTCTGTTATTACTCTGTTAGATACTTCTCTGCTATTACTCTGATATTTCTCTGTTGATTTTTTTGTGTAGTTCATCAGTCTATTTGTAATAGTGGGGTATTGAGGATCCCCCATTGTAATTGTGATTATACTTGTCTGATCTTTTATGTCCAGTAGTTCTTGCTTTATAAATTTTGGTGAACTATTGTTTGGTACAAATATGTTAACAATTATTATCTCTTCCTGTTGAATTGTATCACTTAACCAATATGCAGTGATTTTTTTTTTTTTTTTGCCTCATTTGATCAGTTTTGGCTTAAAGTCCACTTTGTCTGAATACAGGAAAGCTACACTTACTTTTATTGGAGGGAGTTCTCATTGCATAGAATATTGTTTTCCATCCTTTGATTTTTAGTCTTATGTGTTTCTTTTTGGGTTAAATGTATTTCTTATATACCAAATACCATTGGATTTTGTTTCTTAATCCATTATACTATACTAGTTTGTGTCTTTTGACTGGGCAATTGAGACCATTGATGTTGAGTGTTATTACCAATAGGTACTAATATTAGCAATTCCTGTCACTGCCTTATTTTCTTAATGGTGATTCCCTATCTTTCCTTTCTAATTAACCACTCACCTTACCTGGGGTATTCATCCTATTAGCTTCATTGTCTCTTTCTAGGGTGTCCTTGAGATTTTTTTTTGAGTGGTTAGATTGGTGGTCATAAACTTCTGTAAGTGCTCTTTATCATGAAAGTATCTTATTTCTCCATCAATTTTGAAAGATATTTTTGTAGGCTGTATCAGCTTGGGTTGGAGATTGTTTCCTTTTGGTGTTTGAAACACTTCACTCTAAGATCTAACTTTTAAGGTTTGTGTTGAAAAGTCCATTACAATTTTGATGGGTTTTCTGTTATAAGTGATTCATTACTTTTCTTTAACTACTTTTAACTGCTTTAACTGCTCTTTGACTGCTTTTCTGCAGTTCAACTTCTAGGATTTTGACTATAATGTGTTGTGGAGAGGTTCTTTTCAGATTCTGATATTTGGGATTCTATATACCTCACTTAACTATATAGTAAATTCCCTTATTTGGAATGTTTTCAGCTTTTACTTCTATAAAGAGGTTTTTTAGGTCATTTGTGCTATCTATCTTCTGATTTTTCACTAATTCAAATTAATTAGTATTATTACATCACATAGGAGCTGTTGGATCACTTTTCCATGTTCTCTTGTTTTTAAGGTGTTTTTCAATAATTGGTCACCACAACAGCCCTGCATTTAAGTTCTGACAGTCTGTCCTTACATTGGTCATTTCTGCTGCCCATACTTCCAACAGAATTTTTAATCTCCTAAATTTTCTTGAGCCTTTTCATAGATTGTAATTTTTTTCTATGCTGGTCATATATGCTTTGCATCATTTTGTTTAGTTCTTCTATCTTTTTATTAGTATCCTGTCTAGAACCACTGGTCATTTTATTTATTTTGCCCAATTTTATTATTTAGAACCTTGATGAGCTTGCCAAATGCTTATTGATCTGTTTTGTTAGTTACTCTGATAAAATTTTGAATAATTCAGGTTGTGACTGGGTTTTCTTCCCCTTTTTGCTGCATAGATTAGTTTTGGGGGAGTTGAGAGTTTTATAGGTGTTTTGTTGGCATGTCTTCTTATGTTCTTAGGTTTACAAGTTGTTTGTGGTGGAAAGCTTTGTTACTAGTATGGAGCCCTCTTTAGTTAATGTCTGCTTTTCAGTAGTATCCTCTGGTCATGGCCAACTATAGTTCTTTGCATCTGACCCCAAATTCAACCATCTCTTTTTAATTGAGGTGGAAGGTTGCAGATTATTTGGTCCAGTAGCCAGTTTTCCAGGAGTGGGCCACAATATTGTTAATGACCCCAATATAATCTAAATTTTGGCATCCCAAGATTAATAGCAACATCTATGTCAACTTGGCTATAGTTATAAAATGAACACTGATTATAGTGTCAGATATAAACTGAATACTGAAAAACCCTAAGGACCAATAAAATACCATACAGAACCATATAATTAACCATGTAATTATAGTATGATCACTAAGAAAAAGCAAATGTTGACCTATAGGAAATATTTACTAAATGGAACAACTTTACTTCCACTAATGATACTGATAGGACAGTGTTCAACAGCAATAATGTAATTAAATAGCTATCTGGAGATTCATAAAGTTTAGTAGTTATACTAATAAAGGTAGAGTAGATGGGGAACTGCAAATACAAAAAGCAAAATTTAAAAAATTAATCATTGGGATATGAGAAGGACAAAAGTGAGATAGTTGCTGTTATTGAGGAGTAAATGGAAATTAATAGTGATAGCAGTCATAGGAAAGAATGAATGAAAAAGTGAAAAAAGATAAATAGAGCAAAGATTGGAACTAAGGAAAGATAAGAAGGAAGAGAAATGTTGAAAGGGGAAGAGAAAAAGAGATAGAAGAAACTAAAAAAGGGAGAAGAAAAAAAATGCCCATCCCCGCAAAACACTCAATGAAGTAAAACCAAAAATAATACAAAATCGAAAAATCAAAAAATACTGAGTCAAAGAAAAAATTCCTTTGTTATTGAATGAGTGATTTCTTTTCAAGATCTTCAGTCTTGGGATCCATCTAGTCCAATTTTCTATGCCTAGCTTTAGGGCCTTATGGGTTTTTGAGGTGCCTTTCCAGTCCCAGAGGCCCCTCTGTCCATCTCCCTAGATTGTTACCATCTAAGCCAGGGTGTGTCCCTGCTCCCACTGATAGATGGGGACTATGGTCAATCCTCTGCTCTCTCCAGGCTGTAGTCCTCAGGGTGGGGTTCGAGTGAGCTGTTGGATTTATGTCCACACTTGTAAGGTCTGGTTGTTCCCTTCTCTCCTTGGTGTTGTCCTCCTCTAGGATTAGGTCTGCCATCCCCTGCCATGGGGAAGCAAAATGTAAGGCTGGGTTGCAGTTGTTGGGTGGCCCTGCTCTTGCATCAGGGATGCTACACATCTGGTGAGGACCTGCTTGCTCATGTGGGCCAACGGTACTGCTCTTCCTGTGTGGGTCTCTTATGTTTCTGGCTTTCTTAAATGAAAAGTAGAAGATGTCATATTTTTCACTTCTGTCCAAGGGCGTTGATGTCATCCACCATCAGGTCAGTCAGCTGATCAGTCCTCTGTGGCCCAGTGCAGAGGGGAAGCAGCATGGAGAGAGAGCCGGCCAGGAGTTGGTATGTGCTTGCTTCTAGGGTGCAGAATCCACTGAGCACCACTGGCTGTTCTGGTTTTTTTAAACCTGAATACTACACTGTCATAGTTCATCCATATCTTTGTGTGTGATGCTGTGGTTTGTATTTCACTGCTGAATGATGCTCCAGAGTGAGATTGTTTGTAGGAGATGGCTTTGGCTTTCACTATATAAATATTGTTTGTATGCCTTAGCTGAAGGCTCCTTACCATTCCAGGATGAGTCAGCAGATACTTTTAATATGCTTCATGTGTGTAACATGGTACCAGCCCCTGTAGGGTTTGTATAGGGATCAGCCTAGTTGGTGCCCAAGTCAAACCTGAGATGACATGGATGGGTGTGCACAGAAATGGAGGGGGAGATTTCCAAGCCACCAGTGAAAAGGAATGAACAGGCCCTGTGGAAAATTGAAATTATTGCAGATAATTAGGAATTTAAACAACTTCTCAGAATTTCAAGCCCACAACATTGGGCAGTGTCCATCTGGGGGAAGGAGAAAAGCCATATAGCTTTGGAGAGTGACAATGCCTAGCTGGATTTTGCTTCTATTTTATGATCCTATCAGATTCTGTTCTTGAGGTTACTGCCAGAATTAAGGGAGGAGACTTAGCACTTCGTTTTGCTTTTGGAAGTCTTACTCTTTGCCTTAGCAGGCGTCATCCTGTCAGACTGGAACTTGCACATCACCGCTGGTCTGCAGGACCCCCACCTCCCTGCCAGTTCCAGTTCTCAGCTCCTGCCCTGCCCATCTGGAGCTACCGCAAGCTCTTCCTCTTCTGTGCTTGGCTGATCCCTACCCGGCCCCACCTGAGGCCCACCAAGGCTTCCCTGTCTCTCTGCTACCAGCGTGAATCCCAGTCATTCCTTTTGTCCCTAGCTCGGGTCTTGCTTCTTCTGTAAAGCCACTCCATTTTCTTTCTTCCCTTTCAGAATAGCTGTTCTATAAATTTATGTGGACTTTTCACCTACTGAAGGCCATACAGTATATTGTGGAAATTACCTAAAATTAAAAAAAAACCATATAATCCAAGTCAATTTTACTCTTTCATAAATTATTTAGTTTTTAGGATGTCATATATGGGGAAAGTATGTGCTTAAATTGAATAGGATAAATGAGAGCTTAAAAGTATTCCCTGCAGTTATTATGCTGTTTAAGTGTGAGGAGCTTCTGTAGAGTTCCTCACCTAAGCACTGCATGCTGCCTTTCTGTATCTGGAGGTCGAGGTCATTGGAGCTGCCTGGTCATCTCCTTGTGGCATGGCCATCAGGCAGGCAGTGCAGGCACCAGTGAAAGTCACTGTCTGGCCGGGCCTCCCTCCAACTGGGGGGCCTCATGGTACTGTCTGGGATCAGCTGCCCTCATGCTCCTTCCTTAACTGGCCAGCTTACTGAGGACAGTCTTTCCTTTCCAACTCAAGAAACTTAGTAGGGGTAAATCCAGTAAAATGAGATCTGTTTTCAAAGCCAAGTGTCTTCAGAGGCTGGAGTGAGGTTCAAAGTTGAAGGTTGCTGCATGGAAGTGAAATGAACCGTGGGTCTTTGACATGGTGAGCTTAGGTAATCGGTGGGGTTGGGGGCAGCACTAGGACAATCCTTGGCAAGCAGGACAGGACAGTCTGCGCATGTGGAAGATTGCGTTTGTGTTTAGATGGGGGATCAAGACTGGAAGTCCTAGGGGCTGGGGATATAGCTCAGTGGAATAAGCGCTTGCCTAGCAAGCGCAGGGTCCTGAATTCAATCCCCGGTACCGCAAAAAAAAAAAAAAAAAAAAAAAAAAAGACTGGAAGTCCTTGTGAGTTCAGCTTCCAGGGTAATTATATCTTTGTCTCAATCTCCCAATTCTTTCTAAAAGGGGCAGTTTGAAGCTATTCTAACTTTTGGTTGGATAACTATTTTTTAAAATCTGGTAAAATTCATCACAGAAGTGGATTCTTTTGGCCAGTTTCGTATTGCCAAAGCCTTTCATTCGAACTTTTGTAAAAACATGCTTCTCATGAGTGTTTTCACTGCAGAGTTTATGTGATATTAAATAATTGGAAAATTAAAAAAATATTCAACCACTGGTGAATTAATGGTTAAATAATTCACAGTTCATCCTCATTGTGAGATATGATTCAGGTGCTAAAAAAATGAGGTCTGTGTGTATATGAAGATGTAAGAAATGGACCATGATAAATTGTGGGGGAAAAAATCAAGATACAAATTTGTGTGTGCATGTGAGTGTGTACATGATGATTTCATTTTGTTCAGAAAAACCATATATATGTGCATAGACTGCTTAATAATATTCACTACTATTTATTAAATTTTTATTATTTGACAATAGTATGTTCAATACTCATCCTACCTAAATGACCTAATATAGCTCTCATAAAAATGCTGTGAGATAGATTGTCATTTAATGTAGAGTTTTTAGCTCAGAAAGCTGCAGGCTGGAGAGGTTTGGAGGCCTGGCCCAAGCTGCAGGAAGCTGGAGGTAAAGCCAGGGCCCTGGCCTTTGCTTCTCACTGTCCACTTATAACCCCATCCCACCTGTACTGCTTCCTGACATCTGTCTTGAAAGATCTTGAGCATCTCAATATTGAGGTGCTAGGTAACTCATGAGGAGCTTATGTATGTGACAGCACTGAACTGTGCTCTCGAAACTCTTCATCACTCTGAGCTGGTGGCCCAACTGCAGAAGCCTCTGGCACACATTTCTGAAAGTGCCACTTGTCTGCACAGGGCATCTCCACAGAGTAGCCGTCATACAGTTGCAACTGCTAGGGTAGAGTTCAAATTAAACATTAGCTCATATTGTCTCTGGAAAACTAATGTTCCCAAAAGACATTTACAAATGGATAGCAATGTTGAAATTCTAGGTACAAACAAGAAAGGTCTTGGTGCCAACAATGACCAGGCTGTGTGTCTAGAATTCCAGCTTGATTTCTCATGTGTCCATCCCTCCCCAGTGGCCTTTTCCTGTCTGAACTTTCAGTGATGTTGTGCCTAAGCAATTCAACCCATTCTGTTAAATGCCTTTAATGAATATGTATATGTAAAACCCCTCATATTATCCTATGAGCAGTCTCTTCTGTATGGTTTTGATTCCCTGAAGAGATTGGGCTGCTAGTCAGGACCAATTACTAAAATTCAGAATTTGGAGCGCTAGTGCTAGAAATGTTGAAATGCTTTTATAATAGATACAGAGCAGGTTTTGGCCACCAGAATTGCAAGTTTGGGCTACTGTCTCCTGCCTTTGTTTCCCACTGTCCAACCTATGATGTATACAGTTTTAGGTGATTACTTTTTATGGCATTCTAGAGGGAATTGGTTGGACTACCTGTCCTCATTCTCTGTGACTTCAGTCCTCTGTTTGTCCCTTGCATATGAGGATGCAGCTCGATACCAGAGCATGAAAGAATGAGTGGAGAGACGCTATCATTTAGTCTACAAACTAAAGATATAATCTGGTCTAGTATATTTTTGGTCAAGGCAAAAATAATGAAGGGTCATGTGAACAAGGTATTTATCTAGTCTATAGAACTGAATATATGGATATGTAATTTATTATCTGGTGGCTGTGGAAGCTGGACTCTAATAATTTCTCTGTAATGAATTTGTCTTTCAGAAATCCATCTCCAAAAACAACAACAGAAACCCATTGTTCTATATTATTTGCCCAGGCACTTTTAAAAAAACATGTTGCTTGTTAATTTGCTTCCAGTGCCTTAGAGAAGTTGACAGTTTAGATGACTTTTGTTGGCAAAAAAGTGTGGACTGAAGGGCTTTGCCTCTGAAATGCATCTGTTGTGTAACGTCGCAGATGGTTCAGGGTGCAGGTGTGCCTGTGGCCTGCGGAGGGAGAGGGGGCGAGCCCACTCTGGACCAGAGGCAGGGGGAGGGGTGCTCACCCACAGGGCCGCCCAGTGTTGCAATCTTAGCCTGAACCATGTCCCCTGGGAAAGAGTTTCTTGCTGCCCATTTGTACCTCTGAGTAACCACAGTCCGTCTGCCTTCCAAAGTGAGATGAAAGCACTGGAAAAGTATGTAGATTAACTGGAGAGCTACAGGGAAAACTCAGCGAAGCTTCAGTTTTGCAGAAGCCCTGCAGCCTTCTTCACCTTCACTGGGCCAGATGCTTCAGGCTTGGGACATCAGAACTGAGGACCTCAAGGTAAGAAGACTCCCCTCCAAGGAAATGGACTCCTCCAATGTCCTCACATGATTACTCAGGTACTTTCACTTTTCCATATATAGGAGTCATTCAGGAGCAAGCTCTGACCGGCGGAGGGAGTGACACATCCTCCCCCGTCTGCGCCATCCCATCTCACCCACCTTCACCGTGCTGTCAGCGTACCCAGGCAGTAGGGAGGAACCACCCCTGTGCCTCTGCCAGAGATAAGCCCATTGGTTTGGTAGAGAAGAGCTTGGGCGAAGCCGTAACATTTGCAATTGTTACCTGGGAAAGTGGAGTGGAGAAGTAGGAGACAATGAATGGACCCGTGGATGGCTTATGTGACCATTCTCTAAGTGAAGAAGGAGCCTTCATGTTCACGTCAGAGTCTGTAGGAGAGGGACATCCAGGTAAGCGAGTTGTCTTGGCCTCACTGCAAATCCATCCTCCCCAGCCTGGACCCAGGGAGCCACTTACCAGCAGTTTTAAGAATGATGAGTGTCGGATGGATGGGGATCTCTGGAAAGGCAACACGAGCCATAGCTCGTTATGCAGCTGAGGGTCCACGCAGCCGCCCACCCGCAGAATCTCAACACGGCAGGGTGGAGACAGAGCAAACAATGAGCATAAGATACGTACCAAATGCCCCATCAGATCTTAACGTTTTTGTTCTTGTTTTGACTGAAGTTTTCATCTATAATCACTGAGCAATTTAAGTCAATGGAGAATGTTGCCCAAATAAGACCATCAGTTGCTGAATTCTGCGTGTGAAGCCTGTGTTGTGTAGAGTGATTGGTAATGAGTCTGATCCAGGTGCTGGGCTCTCAGGTGTATTACCTAAGAGAAAAACCTATGACTTCCTGAAGAGGAAAAGGAATTGGAGCTTTGTTCTGCTCCCTGAAAGGCAGGAAGTCTCTGATATGGAATGTGAGAGAGGCTTCCTTGGTGACAGGATCATGCCCAGATACTCAGAGCTTCAAGGTGTGGGACTGAGAGGCTGTCACGCCTTGGAGTGTTCAGCATCATCCAGAGGGCCTGGTGAAGCAGGGTGCCAGACCTCTCTCAGTAGGTCTTGGTAGAGGCTCAAGAAATTGTATTTTTAACAAGTTCCTGGGACATGCTGCTGCTGCTGGTGTGGAAACCACACTTTTAGGACCACTATACGAGAATCCTGGGAACTAGACACAGAGTTGTGTGTTTAAGAATTTCTTCAAATTTATCTGAGAACTTGAAGTGTGTGGTAACTCATCACCAAGTGCCCCTTTTCCTGTCTTCCTTGTGCTCATTCTTTCCCCCAGAGATTTAACTCTGATGACTTGTAACATGGCTCTGGCCATCTCAACACGCTGCTCCTTCTGCAGGTGTTATCCGGGGGTCCTCAGCTGGGGACAATTCTGTCCCTCTTTCCTCCAGAGCATTTTGTAATATCTGGAGACAGTTTTTGGTTGTCATAGCACTGGGGAAAGGAGGGAAGGTGCTGCTGGAATCGACAGGATAGAGGCCCAAGCATGCTGCTAAACTTTCCCTTTACAATGTGCAAGACAGCCTCGGGATAAAGTATTGCATGGCTTGAAGTTTCAATAGTGCAGCTGTTGAAAAACCTTGAGTTAGATCGCTTTGTATGAGACTTACCTAATTCAATGTAAATAGCCTCTTTCACTGTGCGTAAATCTGTAGATAAACTTTGTAGGTTTCCTGTACTTAACCTTGGATACTTAGCTGTGTCTGATATGCTCTGGTCATCTCAGTGGGTTCTGAGGGTGACATGTAGATTAGGAGAAAAATTCTTACCTGGAGGAAATGAGTTCTTTGGTACAGAGTAGCTAGTGGCCCTAAGTATGGCACATTGTACCCAGCAGTAATGTTCTCAGTGAACAGAGTGACAATTCCAGCCAATCTGTGGATTGTTTTGGTTCTTAACACTCTATCAAGTTGTCTGATTCTACTTTCATTTGCCAGCATAAATTAACTGTCTAAGTAAGTCAGTTTTTCTTTTAAGGTTTAATGACTTCTGCTTTTCCTTCCGTGCCCATCAGAAAGATAAAACTTTGTTTCTGTTTTGAATTTCAAGAAAACTTACTCTGGGATATCTTCAGGCTACTGAGTAATGCTGATAGAAACTTCAGAGCCTGAAAATCCTTCAGAAAGGACCCCCTCAGGCATTATCTTATCTGAGGTACTATCCTATGACACTGCCGCCCTCTTCCTTTGTCTGTGTAGCTGTTGCATCTACACTGGGTCCTTTAAATAGTGGAGACACCCACAGTTGGGTTTTAGGAACCTGTGAACAGCCTTTAGGAACCCTCATGGGCAAGTCTGAGGTGGTCATTACCTACTTGTCTCAGGGTATGTCAGCTGTGGGCAGTCTTGGTGGGTGTGTACAAAAACTATGCGCTCAGATAAACCTAGATTTACAGCCAGGATTTGCTACTGGTAGGAGGGTGGACAGAAAACCCCAAACATATATTTAGTAGTAGTTTCTTAAGAAAAAATTAGAAAGTTTATATTTGATGGCAGATAAGACAAACATGGGTGCTATATATCTTTGGCATATATATATCTCAGATGCTTTTGAGAGTTGATTGCTTGATTCTGGATCTGGAGTCTTAAAAATGTCTATTAAGTCTATTAGTCTGTTAAGAGCACCCATAAGTATTTTGAACATAGTGTGAGATGTAATGTATATAATAGAGGTCATATTTATTTCTTCAATTGTGATTATTCAACTTGCAAAAGTCAAAACAAGAGTGGAATTTTCCACAGTGATATTTAACGATCTACATGTTAGACCCCATGGGCTTTTTCCTTTGTTTTGTTGGTAGGGGGGATTGAACCTAGCACCCTACCACCGAGCTACATCCCCAGCCCTTTACTTATTTTGATATGAGGTGCTAGGTTGCAAAATTGCCCAAGCTGATGTAGTTATCCTGCTTTAGCCTCCTGTAGCTAAAATTTTAGGTGTGATCCACTACCATCTAGTCTTTTAGGGTTCTTTCTAGGAAGTGCTATGTCCTTGAGTGTAGTATTTTGTATGATGCAGTGCAGAGCAGCTATTTGTTCCATTTGATTTTACATCACACCATCTAATATTACTGATGTTCTTTTTTTTTTTTTGTGGTACCGGGGATCGAACTCAGGACCTTGCACTTGCCAGGCAAGCGCTTATTCAACTGAGCTATATCCCCAGCCCATTACTGATGTTCTTAAGGACTCTATTTCTATTTCTAGGAAATTCCTAGATGTTAGTGTGAAAGAGAATACGTTGCTAAAGAATGAGAGACATTTTAGTTAGGGACGTGTGTGTATGTGTGTATGTGTGTGTATATGTGCATGTGCGCTGCCCTAGAGTCTTAGAAGAGCTGATTTTGAAGCATTATTTCCTTTTCTAGAGAATTCTATAAGTTATAGAATATGTGTCTTCAAAATGAGGTAGGAATGAAAAGAAATAAAAATTTCAAAATATTTCTAATTGCTTATGTTGAACAATGTTTCCTCTTAGGTAGGTGGAATTGATTTGCAAAATGATAGAATATGTAATTACTTAACATTTCAGTTAAACTCATTCCCTATGTGATTCACACCATGTTCATTCTTGTCCAGATAAGATCTGTGACCAGATTAGCGATGCAGTTCTGGATGCTCACCTCAAGCAAGACCCCAATGCCAAGGTGGCCTGCGGTAAGTGACCCATCCCCTCCTGCCAGACAGCTGGGTAGACTGGGTGAGACATGCGTAGTGGGGCTGAGGCTGTAGAATGGTAAAAGTCCATGTGCTCCAGGCTACAGCATGGTCTTTATGATGTAGTGTTCCCATGTTGAATCAGGGAAGAAAACCACTTCTGACCATGAAACAAAATTGGGAATCATCTTCACTGGGAAGATAGCCTTTAGCATTAACTATCTGAGCCTCAGTAAAGAGCAGAGGGTTGGGTCACTGCAAGGCCTTCCTGACACTTGATGTTTATTTGGAGTGGAGTGGTCTTTAAAAGTTCTGAGATCAGCGTTCCAGACGAGATGAAAGGCAGTGCTGCTGAGAGGGCCGTGAGAGGCATTCTGCCGTAAGAGCCTTTGATGGTTGTGTGGAGTCTGTCTCCTCCTCTGCTTTTCTGTCCTGCCTGGTGGTATTGTTCAGATGTTACAGTGATTTACAGAGGGCACCTTCTCCATCAGTTGCCCATAACAATAGCAGCAGCTTTCTGAAGGCACGTTACTATCAGACCCTGCCTTGCCTCTTGGAGGTTCACGCAGGCTGAAGATCTTCACTGTTACTTGTAGAATAAGTTCTTCACCCTTTGCCAAGGTTTTGAAGCCCGAGGCACAGCAACAGAGCCAAGGACTCTGGAGGCTGGACATCTCAACTGCTCACTTCACTGAGGGGATCACAGTGCCAGTGGATCAAGGCCTTGGTCAAGGCATGGGGCAGTGCATGGGACAGCCCTGCTGTCCTTACCATCAACACTGTGACCTGCCCATTACACAGGAGCCATCCCTCCATCTCTGGTGGCATCCTACCTCCTGTGTCAAATACTTCAGGGATCCATGGCTCTCCAGAGGGTAGACAGCCCCTGATACCATTATAAACAGCTGGAGATAAAGATGGTCTGTCTTGGTCTTTCGATCCAACTCCCTACAGCTCATAGTGGGGTTTTAGCAACATGTGGGGAGGGGGCAGGTGACCTGTGTTCACTGTGACAGCCACCTATAACCATGGTTTCTTTTAATCCACACGACAGAATAGTTGAGGAAACTGAGAATTAGGTTAAATAAATAGTTGAAGATCATACCAATAGTAAGTATAAAATTGAAGTGTGACTGATTCTCCTCAGAGCACCTTTCTGCAGGCAGCATCTGGTGATGCTCAGTGACAGGTGCTAGGTTTGTTCTTTTTATTGGCATTGTTGTTTTCTTTCTTGAATCCATTGCTCATGAGACATCTCCCACTTCTCTCGCTGGCAGGTGGCTGCTGACCTGTCCCCTCTTTCTCTTGCAGAGACGGTGTGCAAGACAGGCATGGTGCTGCTGTGTGGCGAGATTACCTCCATGGCCACGGTGGATTACCAGCGTGTGGTGCGGGATGCCATCAAACGCATCGGCTATGATGACTCTGCCAAGGGTGAGGGCTAGAATGCTTGCTGGTTTCTGCAGAGAGAGCCATGCTGCTGGGCTTAACCTGAGCCTTTGTGTTAGAGGAGTACAAACCTTGCCTAGAGAAGTATCACTGCTAGACCCTTGTGTCAGATTCCAGGGGTCCAAGGCTTGGACAAGAGTATTTTAGCTGACTGGGTAGGAAAGCAGCAGGGGGACTGCCCACAAAGTCCACAGTGGGTGAGTCCAATCACTGCCCTGCTGTCTCCGTGCTGGAAAGGAAAGCAGCATTGAATGAAGGGAGCTGCCTCCCTTAGGAGCGTCCCCTCTGCCAGGCACTGACATCAGTATTTTGATGAGCACCATCTGCCTGATTCATTTTAGAAACTGGTGTGCTTCTTATGCAGATGAGGAAATAGAGACTTGGCGAGGTAAACAATCTGTAGGTGGCAATCAGTGAAAGGCCATCAGGTTGGGGAATCCACCACTAGCGTAGGAAACGGTGATGCAGTCCAATTCTGGAACTGAGAACAGTGGAGACACACTGGCCCAGGTCAGTGGCCCTGCCAGGCTTGTGGCCCAGAGAAGGGGCTGGGCCTGGCAGGGGCTGAGAAGAAACACTGCTCCAACAGGCAGGTCAGAGGTAGGAAGAACATAGGGCCTTAATGCATATTTCAGTTTCTAAGCCAGGGAACAACATGAGCTGGAGGGGTTTCCACCTATGCCAGGGGACAGAACTGGGGCAGTGCCATTCCATAGCAGCATCAGGGCCTTGTTCTTACTCTGGCTTTCTGGCCCCAATTCTTAAAGATTCTACAATGAACTCAGACAATTCCAATTTTTAAAGAAAAGTTGCCCTTTGGGTCATTGCTAGTTCTCTTTTCAATCCCCAGCGTCCCAGGATGGCTGTGGTGCTGCCTTGCAAGGCCCAGAGTTCTCTGCTGCAGTGACTGGATGCCCTGTTCTTTCCAAGCTCTGCCCCTCTCCCTTTGGGCCCTGAGTTGTTTCTCCCAGTCACTTGGAGTCCTGCCTGGTTTTCAGTGCTGGGAAAATTCCTTATACAAACAGAAAGTGATTAGGCAAGATACAAAATGTCTAATCCCCCATAGGAGAACACTGTGACAGCTCTCTGAAGACTGCTCATTGGTTTGCACATTAAAAACATTCACTGCGGAACAGGGGAGTGCAAAGGCAAGGGTGGCCTGGTGCCCCTGCGGTGGGGGAATGGCCAACATCAGGTGATGCACAGTAGCGAGTCTGTAGCGTAGCATAGGATGAGGGGCTGGGCTGTAGAAGGAAACACAAGGCGCGTTTCTTGAGAGCCAGAGTGTGTGGTGTGTGAGAGGAGAGCAGGGGAAGCATTCCAGGCAGACAGACCTACAAGGGGAAAAGTGTATTGTTTGGGAAACCCTGGGGCTTATGTTGTGTGTTGTACAGTGGAGCTTCAATGTTTTATTATTTGGTGGTAGATCCCACCTGAAGCTTACATATAAACTGTAGGTTACACCTGGAAGAGGCTGGCTGGTAGGGTTCAGGGAGAAGGTCAGGATGCCTGTGGTGGGGGGTCTGGTGTTTGGCTTCCAGCATTGTAACTCAGCATGGCCCTGAGGACCAGCTTCCTCATGACACTGCCTGGACAGGTGCAGTGACCACCATGCCAAGAGGCCTTGTTCTCCAAACCTGGGCCTCAGTGTGGCACACAGGGACCTTCACTTTCCCATTTGCTGCAGACCCTGGGTACATCTTGGGGTCCCGGCACCCCAGTTCTGTTGACATGGTTCATATTTGCTGTATTGGCTCAGGTATTTAACCTCTGGGCATCTGAACAGCAACCTTGGAAGGCCCCTTGATTTTCACTCAGTGCAGGAACTTTCAAACTTTGTTCTGAGAGGTTCCTTCAAGACCATGGAAGACAGAGCTAAGAATCATCTGCTCATCACCAGGGAAGCTTCTGTGACACCTGGTTTTTATGTCACAATTTTAAGTAGTTCTTTTTAAATGTGTTTTTTATTAGTACTTGTTAACTTTCTAAAATACTGGGTTTCAGAATGATATTTTTATAGGTGCATATAGCATAGTTTGATCCTGTGAGATACGCCTTTTCAACCAAGGTATAATTGAATACAGTAAAATGCACCACAAAGAATTTTCTTTGACTGAAGAATTCAGCAGGATGGTGTGGGGAGGAGACGTGACTTTTGCATGCTGTCCTGGGTCTTAGCTATGGGCCTAGACAGACCCCAGCTGGTCAGAGACCACCTACCCTGACAATAAACACTGTGCAAGGGACAGAGTTGTCCACTCCGCCAGTCTGACACTTGTCCGCACTCTGGCATGCTCTCCCCTCCACCTAGGCTTCGACTTCAAGACCTGCAACGTGCTAGTGGCTTTGGAGCAGCAGTCCCCGGATATTGCCCAGTGTGTCCATCTAGACAAAAACGAAGAGGATTTTGGTGCTGGAGACCAGGTATCTCAGCAGCGTGGGACCTTCTTGGGACATCACGCTAGTGCAGTCAGGTTGTAACCCACATGGAGGAGCTGGGGGATGGTGGTGTGTTTCCATAATCCTAGCTCTCTGGGAAGCTAAGGCAAGAGGGTTGCAAGGTCAAGCCTACTCTGTCTCAAAGTAAAAAATTAAAACAGGGCTGGGGAGATAGCTCAGTGTGAAGGTTCTTCATTCAATACCCAATCTTAGTACTGCTATTTCACACTGCTGGGCAGATTCGCCACTCACAGGTGAGCTGGAGGAGCACGCCTGGAGTGAGGTGGGTTTCCTGTGATTTTGGGGCAGTTTATGGAAGGCTGTGTTTCTAATGCCTGAGGGAGCTTGTCTTCCCCTCCTAGAGAGTGGGGGTTAGGGAGGGTGTCCTCTCTTTTAAACATACCCAGCACAAAGTCTTCCATGTAGGGGGGATCAAATAAAATGTTGAAATTGTAGATTTGGGGAAAGCTGTCATCCTGGTGGTGGGAGCTCAGTTTACCCCATGTGTGGCTATAGGGCTTGATGTTCGGCTATGCCACTGATGAGACGGAGGAGTGCATGCCCCTCACCATCGTCCTGGCACACAAACTCAATGCCCGCATGGCGGAGTTGCGGCACACTGGTGCCCTTCCCTGGCTGAGGCCTGACTCCAAGACCCAGGTGAGTGGTCTCCACACCTGTAGAGCTCCTGGAACTTCAGCCATCGAGTCCTCTTCACTCGACATTTTTAAGATCAAAATATTCAGTCTGTGCATTCAACAACTTGTCTATTAGAAAAGGTTGTTTTATTTTAAAACTTCCATTGTAAAATCCACCTCCCCTCACATTTTAATACAGTATTTCAAAACCATAGAAAGTTTACAAGAGCAGTTCTGAATCCTGTTTCGCCTCGTCATCTGTAGACTCTGCTGACTCCCAGTTCCCGCTGTGGCCTTGGTCCTCTGCAGGTTTTAGGCTTTTCAGCTCCTGCCTTTCCGTACACGTGGTCTCCACATCTCCAACAGGCATCTTCTTGCCTGGCTCACTGTCACCCTTTTGCGCACCTTTCTTTCTTATGGCAAAGCTTGGCCTTTGCTGGGTCTAGCCCCAGCCCAGTGGGCCCTGACCTCTTCTCCCTGCACTATTGAAATCCTCTTGATGCTCTGTTTGAAGGGCAGCCATGAGGGCTGGGGTGGCACAGGCATGGCACACACAGAGCCCTCCCGCCGGCCTTCACTCCCGAGTTGTGTCCCTTCCTGCTGAATCTGGTGGCGGTGGTGGCTCCACTCCCAGTGACCTCCCGCTTTGGCTGCTCTTCCACATTCCACCCCACGACACCCTGTGCCTTGCCACCTCTGCCTGCACGCGCTTGAGCCCTCCTCCGGGCATGCTCTGAGTCCCATCTTCCTGTCATACACGCAGCCCCAGACTCCCCCAGCCCTGTCACTCTCCTACCTGTTCTCAGTGCCCCACACGTGTGTGCTCAAGAGCCAGCGGTGTGTGCTCCGCCCCCCTGCTCTGCTGAAGGACTGGGTCTGAGCCTCTCCTGCTCCCCAGCCCTGTTCAGGGCCATCGTTGTCCCCACCCTATCTGGGCCCCAAACTTCCTTGCTAAGTACCCTCTTGTTCCAAGCCAGCCTGGCCAGGGTGCTCCCCTCCCACAGGTTCTCCCTGCTGGAAATCTCCAGTTACTTCCTACAAGTTTCACTTTCAATTTCCTAAGGTCTGTGTAGGGTTCCTCCAAGTTTTTGTTTCCTGTGGGAGGAGACAGGAGCCCCATGTCATTCTGGTGCTCAAAGCCTTCTGTGGTCTTTCTGCTTCGCCATCCTCAGCCAGTGCCCCTCCATCCCACGCCATCTTGGCTCACTGGACATCACTGAGCTCAGGTCCCCTTGTTTCTTGGTGCTGCATATCTGTGCCTTGCTTGGGGTCATCTATGTGTCCTTGCTTGTCCAAGAGGGGCCAGCCAACTGTGGGTATCTTTGTGGGTGCCACCCCTGGTTGCCAGCAGACAGCACCTTCTCTTTCTCCTGCACTTGGAATGACACACAAGGTTTTCAGTCTCAACATGTTGTGTGTGGCTCTTTCCTGTTCCCCTTGGCACAGAGTGTCCTTGTCCCAAGGATGAGTCCCAGCACAGAGCAGAGACTGCTGCAGATTGGCTGCGGGTGGGACTAGGGTGTGTGCTTATGGCCTGAAGAGACCCCTCCTTGGGGCTTTCTGTGCTATCTAGGTGACTGCAGGTGGGAGGCAGGACCCCAGCACCACTGGGTATTGTTTTAGGTTGTGAAGCAGCAGGGGAGCTAATGTTTGCAAAGGGTGGTAGTACACAGGAAGGGGGCGCACCCTGACCGTCTGGAATACTGCTGGGATTTCAAACAGCGGAGATCCTCAGAGAAGCGGATCCCAGAACAGTGGTGGAGGAAACAGTGGATGCCACTGAGCACCCTCCTCGGGTGAGAGTGAACCAGGGAGGATCCACCTGTCACATCAGCTCGCCAGAGAGGAAAGGCCTCCTTCACTGTGCTTAGGGAGGAAACAGCAAGCATCCCAGTCAAAGTCAGGTATGGTGGTACGTTCCTGGAACACCAGCACTCTAGGAGGCTGACTCAGGAGGATCTCAAGCTGGAGTGCAGCCTGGACAACTTAGTGTCTTAGCCACACCTTGCCTCAAAAGAAATTTTAAAACAAGGTTGGGGATGTATCTTAGTGTAAAGGCCCTGGATTTAATCCTTGTACTACCAACAAAAAAAAAGACCCAGTCTAGGGCATGGAGGGAAGGAGGAGAGATGGGCTGCCGTGAATGCCAGAGGTCTGCCTGTCTCCCTGCCACAGGTTGATTCTGCCAGCTCCAGCTGGAGAGCATGCGGTGAGCTCTGTGCAGCCCCTGGGGCACAGCACAGCCTGGGTGCAGGGCCACGGTGCGGGGCAGCCTTGTGCCTCCTTCCCTACACCCTGTTGTGAAGGATTCTCAGCACTGTGCAGTGTTGACTGTGAACAGAATGAATCTTTCCACCTGAACAAACTCTTGCTGCTGATACTGAGAACTGGGACGCAGGATGGTGGCTATTTTTGTCTCTGGTCCAAGCTATGTTTTCCATGGTGTATTTTTCCCCATATCTTGCTGATGCCATGAGATAAGAGCCTTTGCCCCACCCAGCCAGCTCTGTCTTTCTGTACAGGTGCTTCTGGGGTGGGGGCTGGAGCGTGGGTGCTCCTCTGCTCCTTGAGCCTGCCCTCCTGGGAACCCTGGTCCCAGCTGTACCCTAGTGTTTGAGGTTTCGTCTGTGTCCCTGTGCCTCTGATGTCTCCTAGGGTCAGGTGTCAGGGCCCTGGGCTCTCATCCCTTGTTCTGAATCCTTCCCTTTTGCTTTTAGGACTAGGCAGGACCCAGAGCAGGAGTCATCCAGTATAGACCCAGCAGGGCAGAGACCAGGGAGGCACTTCCTGTAGCCCTATGCCCTGAACAGGCCCTCGGGCAGGAATAGCCCTCTGCCATTGGCCATAGCATGATCTTGCAGGCACCCAGAGCCTGCTCTGATGGGAACACACTGCTTTGGGCAGCACCTGACTCGGGTCTCCAGTGGCAACCTCTGCTAGGCAAATCCTGCCTGTTAGTCAACAAAGCTACAGGGCAGGCCCTAGCCCTGCTGTGTGATCTTCAGATATTTTCAGTCTGGAACCTCAACTTTCTTTCTGTAGAATGGGCTGGGAACAGCTTCTCATCTTCAACATGGCTACCAGGACACAGTGCATGCTCAGCCAGTGCTCATTTCTTCTCCTGGCTTCCTTGCTCCTCCCCAGTGTCTTTCCATGCACTCTGCAAACCCAGATGGCCCAGGCTGATTTCCTTTGTCACCAATCAGCTCAGTCTGGGGCATCAGACCAGTGTGCCTGGTGACATGTCAGTAGAAGGCGGGGTCTCTGGAGAAGCATTTTATCCGTGGTTGTAGTAGGAACTTAGGTTTTGCATCAGGCTGAGCAGGCCAGACTGGCTGCTGGCCTTTCCCCAGTAGGTTGTGTGACACCAGGCAAGTGGTTTTCCTTCCCCTTGCTTTGTTTGCCTCTCGTGAAGTAGGGATAACAATACTTCCTGGGTGGGGACATCTGATGGATTAACGTAACGCCCAGGACAGGAGCAGGACCGGCCTGTGGAGATGGGAGTCTGTGTTAGAGCCATGCCTGTGACCTGACCTGCTAGGACCTCACAGGTGGTCCTTCCCCCAGGGGCCCTGTACCATCCTTTCTTTTGGCAAAAGACTCAGTCCAGAGCTGGTCTGGAGATAGCTGCTCCCTCTTATTTCAGCCACTCTGGCTGAGGTCTTTCCTTACCTTCTCCCTACAGAGGAAAGTCTACTGCCCCACACACTGCCAGGGATCCCCCACTGTGGGTGCAGGGCTCCGTCATGGAGCTGCTCACCTCTGTCTCAGAGGCTCTGATAATAAATGTCCCCCATCAAAGCTTTCTCTCCACTTTCATAGCCCAGGCCAAAGTGCTCCTGTCCCTGCTGGTGACATGTGGCCCACATGTTCTTATTGGCAGGAGCAAGGATACTTTGGCCAGAGGATGTGGAGAATCAAAAGAGAGATTTGGGGAAGGGGACATTGGTGGGCATCCAGCAGCCTCTGGAACACCATGGGAGGAGGCTGGAGGTCCCAGCCTGGAAGAAGTTCATCTCAGAGTGGTACCCATTGGAGACACACATGGAGCAGCTTTGCCTTCTGCCCAGTCACCTCACAATGCCGGGCAACTTTTCAAATGTAAAAATGTGTCATGTTAGCTCTCTGAAGCTCTCTGAGGATAGGTGGCTTCACTTCCCCAGGGGTCCTGCCGACCTCTGGGGTCTGTGCCTGGTAGTAAAGTGCCACAGCCTCACAATACCTTGCCTTCCCTTTGAACACCCAGGTGACAGTTCAGTACACACAGAAAAGTGGTGCCGTGATGCCCCTGCGTGTCCACACCATCGTCATCTCCGTGCAGCACAATGAGGACGTTGCGCTGGAGGACATGCGCTGGGCTCTGAAGGAGCAAGTGATCAAGGCTGTGGTGCCTGCCAAGTATCTGGATGAAGACACCATTTACCACCTGCAGCCCAGTGGGCGCTTTGTCATCGGTGGGCCCCAGGTGTGTGTGGGTCCTTCAGTGAAGGCCATTCCTGGGTCTTGGTTACTGAGGTGGCTTGGGTCCCAGTGCCTAGGCTGCAAAAGAGCCTCCAGCAGTCTTGAACTTTGGTCTCACCCATCGAGTGCACTCTGATGTGTGTGTGTGTGTGTGTGGGCTGCTATGTCAGTATCCATGGAGTAAGGACACACCCCTAGGAGTCTCAACTGTCATCTTACTTGCACAGAGAAGCTACTGCCCTGCCAAGCTCAGGGTCTCCCTCACAAACCACTGCCATGCTTGCTCATGGCTACCCCTTCCCAGGTGGCACTTGCTGGGTACCTGCTGTTGTTGCCACCAGCTCTTGTGGGCATCACAGTGGGGCAGAGACTTCTTAGTGGGGACTCCTGATGCTCCCTCCCCCTGTACTGCAGGAGTGAAGAGGTGGACATTAAATGGCAGAGCCCCTTAGAGAGGCAACTCCCTGCTGCTGGGGGCTGCAGTTGTTGGTTGGGCCCTAGGGACAAATGGAGTGTAGAAAATAGGGTGAAAGGAGATTTTGTCTTGCAGGACTTATCAAAGCCTAGATACACCGGGGTGAACCCTATGAATCGGGTCAGAGTAAGAAGACTCCTCCAAACCATTTAGCATAGAACCCCCACCCTTTAAAAACATTTTTCTGTATTGATCAGCTTTCTTTTTCTGAGACACAATGCCTGACACTGGCAACTTAAAGGAGGAGATGGTTAAGAGGAGCCTTATTTGACTGACAGTTTCAGGGCATTCAGCCCATGGTCAGCTGGCTGCAAGGCAAGAGCATCATGGTGGAAGGGTGTGGGGGAGCAAAGATGTTTAGTTCATGGCAGCCCAGAAGCAGAGCAGGGAACAGTGCCAGAGAGGAACTGTCCTGGGGCCATATATAGTACCCATGGTTGTACCTCCATGTTGTACCCAGTTACACCCAGAAGTATCTTTTAGTAATCTTTCAGGTGTTTCTTAATCCAGTCAAATTGATGTGTCAGGATTAATGGTCACATTGATCAAAGATACACAAGACATACTTGGAAAGGAAACGGGGCGACAGTAGCTGGCAGCACCAGCTGGGCCATGGCCCAACATTGTGCTTATTGCAGTGTAATTCCAGCCTGTGGGTAGATACGTCTTCATGGACTCAAAGGCATGGTGGGTGGGGCAGCTATGACCCCCCGACAACCTCTGTCCACATTTTTCCAGTAAGGTGCTGGCAGGTCATCTGATTTCCATAGCTGGTCAGTGATAGAACCTGGAAGATTTCCAGCCAAAGGTCTTTGAAAAAGCCCTGCAGGCACCTTCAGGGCACCCTTCTCAAGGGCTTCAGACCCCTCCACCTCTTCAGGGGCTCAGGGGCTCATATCCTCCTTCCATTCCTTTGCCTCTGCAGGGGGATGCAGGTGTCACTGGCCGCAAGATCATTGTGGACACCTATGGTGGCTGGGGTGCTCATGGCGGTGGGGCTTTCTCTGGAAAGGACTCCACCAAGGTGGACCGCTCAGCAGCCTACGCTGCCCGCTGGGTGGCTAAGTCCCTGGTGAAAGCTGGGCTCTGCCGGAGAGTGCTTGTACAGGTAGGTCACCCCCACATTCTGAGTCCACCCTGCTGGCCTTGCTGGCCTTGCCTGAGGACACCAACATCTCTGAGTATGGCCTTTCTGAAAGGTGTCCTATGCCATTGGAGTGGCAGAGCCATTGTCCATCTCCATCTTCACCTATGGAACCTCTGAGAAGACAGAGCGGGAGCTGCTAGAGGTGGTGAACAGGAACTTTGACCTCCGGCCAGGTGTCATTGTCAGGTAAAAGGGCCACCAGCTGCTGCATGGGAACTTGCCCCTGCCTCTGCACCTGCATGGCTTGACTGAAAGGGAAGCAGAAGGAAGGACTCTCTGGCTGCTCACAGGTCAGGGATTTCAGGCTCCTCACCCAGAAGGCAGTGCACTTGGGTGTGACATCCAAGTTGAGGAGGCAGGGTGAGGGCCCTGCTGGCCCAGCAGGCAGCAGCTCCTTGAGAAAGTGACTGTGAGGCCGACTGCCAGGAATCAAGTCAGCGTTGCTCTTCTCACACCACCCTGCTTCCTGGAGCTTGGCTCTCTGGTCCTCGGCCTGGCCAAGCAGTGGGCAGCAGGGGAGGAGACAGGCACCATAAGGTGGGGTTTAGCGCCCTTTCCTGATGTGCCTGTGTGGTCAGCTCTTGGGAGCATCTGAGCCTCCCTTTCCTAAGCCATGGCACAGGAGGGCCAGCAGCAAAGGCAGGTCACACATGGGGCCGAAGCTCCAGCCACGCTACCCTTAGAGTCTGTTCCCTGCTCCTGGGCTCAAGGTCAGGGGAAGAGACCCATTCCAACATGACCTTGTCTTCTGCTGGCCATACAGGGATTTGGATTTGAAGAGGCCCATCTACCAGAAGACAGCCTGCTATGGCCATTTTGGACGGAGCGAGTTCCCCTGGGAGGTGCCCAAGAAGCTCGTGTTTTAGAGCTGGCTGGCATGGGTGTGACTTCACCCTGCACGCTCTTCTCAAGATCCCAGATGCTCTGTCCCCCTAGCTCCTCCTGGCATCATACCCACCCCGCCTCTGCCCTCTTGGCAAAGCCTACCTCTCTCCTCTGCCCCAACCTGCTATCACCATGGATGTTGGGGGAAGGCAGGTAGCTTCTGAATGCTGGGGGTCAGGGTCCTGGTGTGTAACGTCATAATGTCCCTTTGTCCCTCAGAGCAGGACAATGTCAATCGAGTGGGAGGGTCACTCTCATCAAGAGAAAATCCTCTACCTCAGCCCTCACACAACCCGAATCTGACCAGATATCAAGCCTTCAGTGACCCAGGCACACCAGGCCTCCCTTTCTTCTTTGTGGCTAGTACCATGGCCAGGGCCTTGGCCAAGCCCTGCCCACACTGGGCATCTGACATCTCCTGGGCAACTGTCATGTGCAAGAGGCCAAGGCAATGACCAATCTCATGTCTTCTTCCAACATTATGAAGCGGCATCTTTTAGCTATCGCACAGTCCCACAGTTACCCATGTCAGGCCATGCAAAGCAGACTGGGACAAGGCTGTACCTGGTCCTCAGGCCTGAGCCTGGGCTGACTGAAAGTCAGGCAGTGAACCTGCTGCTCTTGGCAAGGCCAGGGTGATGCTCTATATGGCAGTGCAGAGCCAGGATGGAACCAAGTACTGGTTTCATTACCTTGTTTGTCGTGGAAGAGAGGCCAGGGCAGGCTGGGCAGTGTGGCCACTCAGACTGGGCTGGAGTTTGGTATTGAGCAGCTTTATAATCCCAGCTCACTGATCTCTCAGAGACATGTGGCATGGGTTTTGGACCTCTGGAGCATGTGTTCCAGGTCACATCCAGCGCCTCCAATGGTCCCCTGGAGCAGGCGCAGTAGCTTGTCCCAGTGCAATGACCATTAGGTGAAGGCTAAGATGTGTGACCTTTGAGCCCCTTCCCTTACCTGGCCCCCACCCCCTTTTGGTGATGCTATGGGTAAGTTGGGGCTCCTCTGATCCCCTTTCCAGAGAGGCCAGTCCTGAGGCCTATGTGGCAGTGGTGCCCGGGGGGGGACGGACTGCCTCTGGGTGGTGGACAAGCTGCCTGACATGAGGACATTCTGCCTTTGCCTGCTGCCTTTGGGAGGACACATCTGCTCCCAAAGTACCTGAGTGTTCCACCATGGTCTTGGAAGCTGCAAACTCTTCCAACTTTTCACTGATGGCTGCTGTACATGCCCCATCTGTCCTCAGCCTGGGCCTTGGACAGCAGGTCTCAGCACCCTTGCTAGCAGCCAGGACATCAGTTCAGGAAGGGCGCTCCCTGGCCCCAGGGCAATGCTGGGGACCTGGCTTCTTAGTGCATAGTACTGGTTCTGGCTGCAAGTCTACCTGGCAGTCTAACCTAGGATCTGGGCCTTGGCTGCCTCCACACCCTGAACTTCCATGAGACCTAGGAGCCCTGGTCTTTCTCAGCACCCCTGGCTGTGTAGGGGCCTCGGCATCCTTGAGCACAGGGAGGGGTGGGCTCACAGGTGTCTAAGTTCCTCCAACTTGGGCTGTTCTGAAGTGGAAATTTCCTGTCTGCTGGAGAAAAGAGATCTTTTTGGCCTACATTGTGTATATGAATCTAAAGCCTTTATTAATTATTCCCTCTAGGACAGTAAATAAAAACTAAGGAGCAACTACTCTATGCTGAGCTTTGGTCTGCAAACCCCCCGAGATGTAATACTCAACTCTACCACTCCAAGCAAGCTGGGTCTTCCCTCAGGGTTACCCGAAATCAGCCTGTGGGGAACTCACCCCACAACAAACTGAGCCTTTCTCATTTAACAGCTGATTTAGTTACTTTTCTCTCATTGCTGGGACAAAATACCCGACACCTACAATTAAAGAGGGAAAGATTTATTTAGCTCATAGTTTGAAGAAGTTTCAATCCATAAATGGCTGGCTCCAAGACAGGGTTGCACAGGTCAGAGGGCAACCATTCATGGCAGCAGAAGACAGCAAAGGCAACAAGAGAGAGCAAAAAAGGGGAAACGAGCCTCTTTCTGATCCTTTTGTCTTATCCATACTGCTGGGGTAAGGGCAATGCCAGTCCAATCCATGGATGGATGTAGCAATCATCCAGCCTTAATCCCATCACTGAACCATGAATTGATCACAAACTAGATTGAGCTGCCTCTGAAAACACCCCATCTAAAGTGCATGAGGCTTTGGGGGACATCTAAATATGAACCATAACACCAACTCCTGTGTTAAGTCACTGAGTTCCTGTATTTGCTCCTCAAATATAGCTTGAGGGCCAAGGAGACTGAGGAATGTGCAGGGGCCCTGGGCTGGGAAGGGGCTCCTTGGCCTTGGGGTGCCCTTGATCACATGCACAGCTGCTGGCTTCTTGTCTCCGGCCCATCCTTCTGCCCCTTTTTGCATGTTACCTGCAACAAGGTGTGCACAAGTGGACTTGGCCACGTGTGCTCAGTGTGTGGAGGATCAAAGGGAACAAGTGAGGGAAGGGTGTGGCCATGCCTTTAAGCAGGTGCGCATTTCCCCCTTTTCAGTGACGAGAGCAGTAGCCCAGTGATGATTCCTCAGAAGCAGATGTCTGTAGGAGCTCTGTGCATGTCCCTGGAGCAGAGTGAGGTGGAGCCTGTTCAGCTACCACAGTGGGGCCAGAAGGACTCTAGAGCATGTGCCCTAGAGGCTGAGCACAGGCCTGTGTGGCTTTGCCCTGCTTTAGATGAAGATCTGATCAGAATGCCAGGAAGGGCAAAGGTACAGCAAAGACCCAGGACCGTGGCCAACAGGAGGGGAGAGACTGCCCTGAGAAGCTACCCCACAGGAAGGTGACGAAATACCGTGTTACAGAGTGTGGTATGCATGTTGCAGGCACAGGTATGGACAAAAAGATGCGTACATAGCATCTGGAGGGGCCTGTCTGTAGAAGGGGTTTGTGGACAGAAAAGGCAAAGTCATTTCTGAAGGCAAGAAAGGGAACCAACTTGTGGGCTGTAAGGTACACAAGTGTCACAGTATCGGGGAACGTGGGAGCCCCTGAGGAGTTTGGGGAGCCGCCAAGGCAGCGAGGCAATCCTGGAGAGTGGGGTCTTTGGAAACAAAGTAAAGACAGCATTTCCAGAATCAACTATGAGAAATGTAGTACGAGGAGATTTGAGGCCTGGGATGTCCAGTGAACTCAGCCATACAGTGTGTTGGTAATGAGGGAATGGCACACCCCAGCTGTACTTTAGTCCATCTACATTTGGAGTGGAGTTCAAAGTGTGCAACTACAGCACTGTCTCCTGCACGCCTGCCCAGTGCGCACCTCTCTGTCTCCAGTCTGGGCTGTGCTCTGCCGTGCTGCACCTTCCCAGGCTGTCAGGTCAGGCTGAGCTCCCTCCCGCCACAGGACCTCTACACAGGTCCTTCTGTTATGGATGCTCTATCTTGTTCATGAATTTCAGATGGGATTTCCGGGTCTGTGAAAATCCCCTTCCTTGACATCCTCTCTTCTCTACTCTATTCCATTTTTAGTGTCTCAGTTTCCTTGTTTTATCTCCTTGGGGGCCATCTCTTGAAAGGGAAACACTGTACTAGGAAAAATTCTTCTTTTAAACACTTTGTTCTCTTTGAAGCTGCCTAGCTCTGTAACTGTTTCATCACTCTAAATGCTTTCTTGACTCCTGGAACCATGAGAACGTAACCAAACACACAGGATGCTTGATTGTACCGAGCTTTGTAGTCATTCATCTAGTCTTGTAACGGATGCTCATTCATTTAACCCTGTAACTGATGATCTCACCCTGCCAGCTAATCAAAAGAACTGCCAGGCTGTCCTGTCCCGCCTCTGTAACCCATGCTTATGCTGCATATAAAAATGCTGGCTCACAGATGCTCACTGCCTGGATTTTGTTGGAAGTTATTCCAGCCAGGACCACTGGTGTAAAATAAAGCTGCTCACTGCCTCCTGACCTCCTTGGGTGTTGCTCCTGGACACAGTTTTGCTGCAGCACTCTCTTCCTTGGTCCCGTCCTCACCCACCCACCCCCTCCTTTTCTTCACATGGTGACTTCTCTGAAGTTTTTTAACTTCAACTTAAAAATCATCCTCCAGAAAGATACTCCAAATTCTTCCCATAAATTATGCTCAACATCATCTTTATCTGGGCCCAGGATAGCAATGATTGAGGATTTTATAGTAGTTAAATATTTTTATTAATTATTAATAGTGATGTTATGGCAATAATAATAGCTAATGCATTGAAGATGATATAATCAACCACAAAGAGATTTTTCTTTTTTCCGGCTTTATTGAGGTATAATTGACAAACAAAAATTGTGTACGTTTGAGGTGGACAGAGGGGCAGCCTTCTTGACCTGGCAGTGCCCTGATGCTGCTCCACTTTCACAGTGGGGTCGTGAGCCTGGCAGCCATGGGCCGTCCTGTCTCCTCCTCCCTGCTACTGTGCCTCACTGTTCCAGCTCCAAATATTTCTTATTTTCCTCATCGTCTTCAGTTTTCTACTTGTCTCATCTTCAATTATACATTTTTGCTTCTATTAAAAACATAAACAACCATTACTTTGTAACTAGCTTAGCTCAAAGCTTTTAGATTTCACAAGTTCTGAGATATTTTTGTTTCTCATTTCTATTTCTCTGCTTTCCTTGTTTCTTTCCCCATTCTTGACTTTCTGAGCAGCCTACTGCTTTAATGAGTTCTTGATCCAAATTTACTTCCAAGGGAGCTCTGAAATTTCTACTTTCTTGCCTTTTTTCTGCAATGTTCCACTTGTTGCTAGCTCCACTGACAAATAACTACAGATAAAGATTTCCATTATTTGTGCTTTAAAAAAAAACTGAAGGGTTGGGGCACTGTGGAAACAGACAAGTAAATGAATTGGAAATTCTCATGGTGTTCCAAAATGGTGAATTTTAACAAAATAACCTGGTGCTATCAAGGTGTAGGTGGGTAGCATTTACATCAATGTGTTAGGTATATATATATATATATATATAAATTCTGATACTCCTTTGGACAGGGATTTTGAGCTTTCTTTGAGATGATGAGAGGACAATGCAACAATAAGTAAGAATTCTTAAGAACTCTAAGGCATGATGACTTTGGTCTCCCTTCCTCCACTCACTGGCTCATTTCTTCTGCAAGGTATTTGAGGGTGGGTGACTTCATTGTTTTCTGCCTGGCCCCATCCAGTGAGAGTGGCCTGGTTGCCAGGTGCTGGTTTGATTCTGGCTAGAATCCCAGTCGTTGGTCTTGGTGCTGTGGCTCCCCTGACTGGTGACCACAGTATCCCTGCAGCAGCCTGGGGAGGGGCTTTACCCTTCTGCAGAGCTAGTATGCCCGAGAGCCCAGGAGTAGCTGTGGGGTCTCCTGGTTGAAGATTTTCAGGGCTGTGAGACCAAGAGTCATTCTCCTTGGATTTCATTGGGAGATGGGATGGGCCTCACATGAGCGGTGAGGGGGCTGTTCTCTAATTTTCAATACATTTGTTGAACCAGGGACAGAAGAAGAAGAACCTTCTTACTGACATGAGGGACCTGTCAGCTAAGGTCTGATTCAGTGCCATATCTGGTACGATGGAGGTAAACAAAGCCCAGTGTACCTGGTGCCCGGACACATCAGTCTTGTAAGCTGCAGCTGTAGAGCCCACGCAAGCCTCCTGAAGAAGTGTGGAAAGAAGTGCGTCTTCTCCGAACCAGATCCTGTCCTCACTGAGCTCCTCACAAGGGCTGGGTGAGCATGTGAAAGACTGAAGGATGCCTGTCTCCCCACAATATAGACCGGAGGAAAGATGAGGGGAAGCCTCTTCAGACCCAGACTTCTGGACGAGGCCTTCGCCTGTCAAGAGGCTGTGTGTGTATGTGTGGCCTCTTCTGGGCAGGAGGACCCTGTGCTGCACCTCAGCTGTGGCTGCCCCATCGCCCCGTTCTGAAGCCTGTTTCCAGTGAACCCATGTGTGAAGGTCGTAGGAGGCTGTCTTCTCCCACTCTCTCCTCCAAGGGGGCCCTGAGCTCTCCTCATCTTCTCAGGGCTGGGACACCCCAACCCCAAAATAGAAATTGGTCATCTTGCTTCACTCAGCCTCTATGTGACCCTTCACTAAGCCCTACTCACCAGGAGACTTTATATAATTTCTGACTTTTCTTCAAATGTATTTTTGAATTATCAATAAATGTTTTTAGTTTTAAAAATTCTTTTTTTGTAAGCCTTTTACTTTTTCTCCAGTTGCATCTAACAGTATTACTGATTTAAGGATAGTCTTTAATAAATTGCAACTTATAGTGTCTAGGACATATGCAGAGTTAACTTTTAATTCCATGGCACAGCTCAGTGTTCTCTAAATGCAGTGACACATCATTATCTGGGAGCCATTCACCCACCAGAGGCCTTTGAAATGTCACACTACTTTCCTTAGGCTGACATTTGTATGTCAGTCAGTGATGAGAACAGTGGTAGTTATTTGCGGCTTCCCACAAATGCAAATTGATCCATCAGTGGCTGTGTCGGGGTCTCACTGGGTGTGGGATGAGGACCCAGGAGGACTCCCTGTGGCCTGGACTCAGCAGAGTTCCTGCTCCCTGCTATCAGGGCCAGGGCTATACTGAGCTCAACTTTCTGCAGTTGGAAAACTTCCTTATATGCTGAGGTTCTTAGGCTCTGCTCTGCCCCCAAGGCATCTGGGCCACAAGATGGTGTTACGTGGCCTGGTGTTACCACCGTCCATACAGTATGCATGCTGAGGCCATGAGCCAAGCTCCAGGGTGCCTGGGACCCTAGGACTGAGAATTGGGACATGAATATTGCTGTCCCCAGCAGCCTGGCCAGGCAAGGCCTGGACACATCCAGGGTTGGCTGTGGATTGTAGGCAGAGCAAGGCTGGAACTGGGGTTAACCTGGTGAGCTGAGCTCGGATCAGGCCCAGGCTGTAGAGTGGAAGGCCAGGCTGCTGACCTGAGCTTCAGCTATGGCTGTAGCCACTGTGGGGCAGAGTATGCAGTCAGGTGTTCAGGGAATCTGACCCAAGGCTCTAGAGTCTGGCAGGACAAGGCATGAGCCCAGCTTCAGAACCTGCATGCTGTTTCACCTTGCCAAGCCTCAGGTGCCACATCTGTAACAAGGAGGAGATGTGCACCACCTTGAGGGGAGCCTGGGAAGGACATGGTAGATCTAAAAGGTTTATCTAGTGCCTAGTATCACACAGGTGCTACTGCGTGGGCAGTGAGTCATGGCAGCTTCTCCAGGGACATGGTGCTGACCTTACCTCTGTGGATAGACAGGGAGGCCCTGAGCAACTAGAACAGTCCTGTTTTCATTATTTTCTCATTGCTGGGACAAATTACCTGACACAGGTTAAAGGAGGAAAGCTATATTTCAGGTTCATGGGAGCCTCCCTTCCTTCTTTCCCTTTCTATTCCATCTAGGCTACAAGCCTATTGGTTGGTGCCATCCCACCCAGTACGGGGCTTCTCTCTTTAGTAATTCCATCACCCACAACTATACCAAACCAATCAAGGGACTAATTCAGTTATCACACCCATAATCCAGTATCATATACCCAGGACCCAGCTACCTCACCCAAGTCTCACTTTGGAGAAACATCTAAATACAAGCCTAACATTCTGCTCTTGGCCCTCAAAATACTCATACACATTCCTTTATGCAAAATGCATTTAGTACATCTCTAAGAGTTGCCAAAGTCCTAACAGTTTCAGCACTGCTGAAAAGTCCAAGTCTGAAGATTCCTCAGAGACTTATAAGGCAAACTCGTAGCTGCAAGCCCCCGTAAAAATGTGAATAAAATTAAACACTTCCAACATATGTTGGCACAAAATAAGCATTCCCATCTTGTTATGGTTTGTATCTGGATGTCCCCTCAAAGCTTCATGTGGTCATGGAGGATAGGCTTTTCAGAGGTGGCTGAATCTAGAACTTGTGATTGATTCATGGTCTAATATGGGATTAAGGGTGTGAGTATACACCTGCCCTAGGGTGGGTAGCCTGATACCATATAAGGGACAGAAGGAGTCTTGTCTCTCCTCCCTCGTTGCTTTTGCTGTCTTCTGCTGCCATGAATGATTGACCCTCTACCATGTGCCATCCTGCCTTGGCACCAGACAGTTACAGACTGAAACCTCTACAAACTGTGAGCTAAATAAATCTTTCCTCCTTAACTTGTGAGTGTTGGGTATTTTGTCTCAGCGATGAGAAAAGTGACTGACACGTTCCAAAAGTAGAAATGAAATAGAAAGGAATGGGACCAAAGCAAGCCCAAAATCCAGCAGGGCAAACATTAAATCTTGCTTTCCATGTCCAGAACCCAGAAAAAACCAAAAACTACTCTCATTTTTTGGTCTAACTGGCTTTCTCTGCTTCTGGGTTCCCAACTTTGGCCTCATAGCCAGAGTTCTTTATAATGCTTCCCCCAAACCCATACCTCATGACCTCCCCAGCTCAGGATGTCATTCACAGCTGCTTTCAAGCTATTGACCATGATCTCACACGCTTTCCCAATATACATCCCATATCCCGTAGACAGCCAACACCTGGCTCACAGACTAAAGCTCTTTTTAAACCCCAGGGGGTGCTAGGGGCTCTCTGACTCCAGACACGTATTTGAGACACAATCGCTGCTCCCTGAAAACACGTCACAACAGACAAAATTTCAAAGACCTTGATCACACTGCCTACAGAAAACAAAAACAACCTCTCTCAAAACACACACACACACACACACACACACACACACACACACACACAATTTTCCATTCAACCATACCATCCCTGCCCGCCTACACATATTACTCCAGGCCCTCGTCCACATACAAGCCCTGCCAAAACAACCCACTGGTCTGAGTCCTTCTGAGCTAGTGTACAGTTGCCCCTTCCTTCTGAAGCCCAGCGCCCCCACTCATTCTCGGGGAGATTACTCCTAGTTACTTTAGGTTATTCAAGCCCTCTTATGAGCTAACTCTTTTCTTTGCTAGCCTTCTCACTATTCTCTTTCCCTTCCATCCCTGGCTGAGAGGTATGCTCAAAAGCCTAAAAACTTCAGGCTGGCGGTGTTCTTTACTGACTGGCCTCCATTTGACTGACATACTGTGGGTGGCTTCTCTCTTGGGGCAGCTTGGCTTCCTCCTTGCAGCTTTGCTCAGACTATCCAACTTCCTCCAACGTTTTGGGCTCTCTGCTGTGCTTTTGGCTTCACACTCATAGTCTCACATACTATTTCAGTTCAGTTTGTAGAGTTATTAGTCCATAGTCGGCATACTCCAAGGCAGGGCAGCATGGCAGAGGAGGAACAGTCCATGGCATGGCAGACGGAAGCCTGTCTTTCTTCTTGCCCTTTATATTCCATCCAAGCTAAAAGCTGTTGGTTGGTACCACCCATACCCAGTGGGGCTTCCCTCCTCAGTAATCCCATTACCCACAACCATGCCAAACCAATTAGTGGACTAATCCAGTTATCACACACCCATAATCTAGTGTTACACACCCATGATCCTGAAGCCCCACCTGTGAATGCAGGGGGCTATGGGGGAGGGGATCTGTAGATATCAGCCATCACAAGCCCAGACAGAGGAAGGCACGTAAGGGTATGACCCTGTTCTTATCAGACTAGAGGAAAAAAGGAGAGAATTTACAACCAGGCCTACCTCTATGCTATCCCAGCACCTTATAGGAAGTAGCCTCTGTGAACTTGGAATAAATGAACAGGAAGAGTGATGACTGACATTTACCTGCACAGCCAGTCAGCTGGCAAAAACTTTCCTTCCATGCAGCCAGCAGAGGGCAGAGCTGACCCACACACTCCCTGGGGCAGAGGGGCTCCCTCTTGGGAGTTCCGTGTGTCCCATGGGGATGGTCAACCCCCTGTAATTGATATGTTACCTCTCCGTCTGACTGAATTTCCTGGAGCCTGCATGTACCCACATCCATTACTGTCCCACAGGGCATGGCCCTTTCCTTGGGAGACAAGGACAACTCACACAAATGCAGTGCCTGCAATAAGAGCCTGCTCTCTTTATGCCCATTTTACAGGTCTGAGAACTGACCTGTTGTCAAGAGGCACCCAGGTGAGCCTGGAGTGGACTTTAGTGTATGTGTACATTCTCTACCTTCCTGACCTGCCGTAGGATGTTAACAGCTGGTGCTCATGATGGCACAGGGGGCAGATGGCTGCCTGCCTGGCCTTGGGGTAAAGGGAAGTGGTGGTCCACATCAAGCTCTGTTGGTCTGAGAACAGTTACTTGGGGTCTAAAGTATTTCCATTTTTAAAGGAGGACTGCAGGTTTAGGAATTAATTCTTGTTTCAGTCTTGCAAGGGTCCTTCTGGTTGGGGACATCAGACATCAGTGCACAGCCTGTCATCTGCTGGGGCTCTGTGATCCCCTCTTGGGATCTGACAGGTTCACTTTGAGCACAGTGGACCTGTTACTGGTTGGGATTTATAACTGGTGCAGCAAGACCACTGTGAGCTCCTTTTCTCCTGGCCAGGACATCAAAGGGTGTGGAATAGCTCTGCTGGGCTCTTGCTTCCCACTGGAGTAATGGTCAGGAGTGCTGTCCCTGTGAGCCTGTTGTTGGCCCTCCCCACCTAGGCGGGTTTAAATTTACCCATAATGCTATCCTCAGGTAATATGGTACTACTAGCCCCTTGAGGGAGGCCCTCCTGGGCCTACTGATATAGGGTAAAGAAATTCCCAACCTGCTAGACGTCTGGTACGAGTTTGTGCTCTCTAAAATTGAAGAATAGATTCCAGGAACAATTATGAGGTTAAGAGG
>PVLD010015102.1:0-49880 GCA_004027595.1 Dinomys branickii | reverse complement strand
AGGAGGAGGAGGAGGAGGAGGAGGAGGAGGAGGAAGAGGAAGAGGAAGAGGAAGAGGAGGGGGAAGGAGAAGTTTTTATGTTCCTGTTGTATCAACAAGAGAATGAAGTCTTGGAAGAGAAACATTATATGTCTCTTGTTCTCAATAGAACATTCTCTGACGTACCAAATAAAATTACCAAACTCAGATAAATTTGGACTTCAGATAAACAATGACTTGTGGTTGGCTTCCTATCAGGAAACAAATAGCAGAGATAATCAACTTATATATAAAGAGAGTTTATTTTGGTTCATGGTTTTGGAGACTGCAGAACATGATCGAGTAGTTCCACTTTTTTGTGCCTGTGTTAAAGCAGCACATATGGCAGACCAAAGCACTCACCGAAGGGCCACAGAAAGGAGAGACAAGGAAGGGCCTACGGTCTCACAGTCCCCTTCTGAGAAATTTCCCACTGATCTAAACCTCCCATTAGGCCCCACCCTTTCAACATTCCAGCACCTCCCAGTCACACCACTGTAAGGAACCACCTTTTATCATCAGATTCTGGAGGACATTCAAAATCCAAGTTGTAGCAAATACTGTCCCTTTGGTATAAGTGTACCCCAGGTGATATGCGACCTACATTTATCGTTCAGAAATACTTATTCTTTGTGAAATTGAACTCAGTGTCTTATATTTTATGGGACAATCCTGTTTATGTCTCAACACACAACTTAGTACCCAATAGACTGGATGTTCCATAAGATTAAATATTTGTGGTATTATTATACATCCAAGGCAGAGGACTACCTACACAAAGAGTGTAATGGGAGAACACAGGTGGAAACAGGAACACTGAACAATGTAAAATCAGAGCCTAGATGCTTTTACCCAACTTGGAAACTATTTAGGAATCCCTTAAAAAAGCACTGCATTAATGGTGAGGTACACCGAGGGAGAAAGTACACAGAGGGAAGTTAATCAATGGCTTTGAGCTCAGTAAAAAAATAAACTTTCTTAAGGAAGGAAACTTCTGTATGTAAATGATAGAGAGTAATTTAGCTCCTGAAATATTTTCTATTAGGTGATGTATAAATCTGTATAATGCCAAAACCAAAGACAACAATGAACTCTGTAAACTGAGACATCAAAAAGGGGATAGTTCTCTTATTTTCTCTGCATCACTATGAAAAAATAATACAATAGACTGGCAGCGTAGAAAGAAGGCAATATGAATCACAGTCCTGGAGGCCATGTTTCAGGCATGGCATATTCTGTGCTTGATGAGGGCTGCTTCCTAGTTCACGGATGGTACTGTCCTTCTATGTCCACATATGGTAGTGCTTTTCATAAGGGCACTACAGCAATTCCATTCACGAGGGTCCACTCTCATGACGTCATCACTTCCTGTTATGGCTCATATCCAGAGTATCTAAGCACTGCCTCGTTTACACAGAGTTGGCGCTTTCAGAAGGTGATTGAGTCAGAGGGACAGTATAGCTGACTTGCAGGGGCTGGTCAGATGAAGCAGATTATTGAAGGGTGTGACTTGTAAGGGTGCCTCTCCCTTCCTGGCTCCTGCCTTCTCTCTCTGCCTGCTGGACATTGTGATATGAACAGCCAATCTCTGCCTACATTCTTCCACCATGTTCTTTCTGCACTGCAGTGGGCCAAGCACAAACCAAAACTGAAAGCTGAGCCCAGCTCCCTCCATTAAGTTGCATGTGTTCAGTATTTTGCCCCAGCAACAAGGAAACTGACTAAGATGCGTCCTCAAGACGCTGCCTGCTAACACCATCTCCTGGTGGGTTCAATTTCAACATAAATGAATTTGGGGGTTGCAGGACGGAAACATTGAGACCTTAACATTAGAGACAAAACAAAATTTAAAATACATTTTTTCAAGTAAAAAAAAATCTTTTTTTTTAAAAATAGAAACCTAGCAAATGAAAAATCACTGTAAAGTAATGCATTAAAAACGTAACACATGTACTTAGTATCAAATAACGAAATTTATTTCTTCAGATAACAAAACAAATTATTAAATCAAGGGAGACGAAGCACTCAATCCAATGTAATTATTTAGGGTTTGACCCATATGTACAAGATCGCCTCATTATAGCCAATTTCTCCTCTCCCCAAGATCCTTGTGTTTACTGCCTAGGTGTATAGTACTGTTCTGAGGTCCAGTCTCAGGCACATGATTTGCTGCGCCAGAAGGGATGTTCTCAGCCCTGACTGAATCATTAGCCTTTGGTTTTGTTTTCTAATTCTGGAAATTAGACTCAGGGAATAATAAGCTGTATGCCTGTTAGGGTTTCTGTCTGGATGTGTCCCCGACAAAGCCTCATGCAGTCATGGGGCAGGCTTCTAGAGTTTATGACTGATGCATGAGTGTCAGTGCTACACCCACCTCGGGGCAGGTAGTTTGCATACGATGTAAGGGAGGGAAAGAGTCTTGCCTTTGGGTGCTCCCCTTTTTGCTCTTGTTGCTTTTGCTGTTTTCCACCGTCATGAACTGCTGCCCTCTGCCTTGTGCCACTCTGTCTTGGAGCCACCGAATATGGACTGAGACCTCCACAAACTGTGAGATGAATAAGCCTTTCCTTCCTTAATTCTGTGTGTCAGGTATTTTGTCTCAGCAATGAGAGAAAAGTAACCAAGACCACACCCAGCCCTTTTGAGACAGGTTGCTCAGGCTGGTCTGGAAATTGGAGTCCACCTGTCTCAGCTGAGGAGCTGAGATTGCAAGCATATACCAGGGCATTCAGCAACATCACTTGCTTTTATATTTAAATTTTTAAAAAGAGTGACTACAGAACATGCTTGCATTTTCATTATTTTTTGTAATGAAGTGCCAAGAACTCAGCAGACCTGCTAGTTCTATCCATACATTTACATGTTTAAGACAGAGAAAGTTTTGTACAGTTACATATTTTTAATTTTTTACTGGTATATGTTTGCAGGACATAATGCTTATGTTCTCTGTGTGGAGTTAGTGCGTGTACACAGCACATTGAATTCCTTTTTTCATTCCTCTTTCCCTGCCTTCTTTTCCTCTCCCTCCATCTCTTGCTCCTTTACCGCTATTGTCTGTCTTGTATTTTGCTCTTTATCTATAGTTTGGGTGTCTCATACAGGACAAATCATATGATATTTAAGCTCATGTCTGATGTTCTCACTTCACATTATTCTCTCAAAGTTCATCCATGATCCTACAGATCAGTCAGTTTTTACTTCTTTTGGCACAGTATACATCACTGTTTATAAATACCACATTTTCTTTACCCATTCACCTGTTGATGGATGTCTATACTGCTTTCAAGACAGTTTCTTTGTGATACTTTGTTTTATTTCCTTGTCTCTTGTAACAAATCCTGATGGATTCTCAGGTTCAGAAGTTAGGACAAGAACCCACACAGACACAGCAGGTGCAGCTGAGACCTATCCTCTACTGAAGAACCATACATAGTGGACATGTTTTCACAACTTTACCTGCTCTCCTTTTGTGTTTATTTGTAGCGAAAGAAGAGCTATATTGTGGGTTAGTGTGTATGTTTTTATTTGCTTTTGCTTTTTAAAGAACCCAGGCCTGGCAGGCAAGGTAGTGCACACCCGTAGGATCTCCAGGAGCGTGAGGCCAGCCTGGGCTACACAGTGAGTTGAAAGCCAGCCTGGACTACAGAACAAGACCCTGAAAAACTGGGGAATTTTCTCAAATACCCTTACTAGATCCATTGCTCTGTTCAAATTGGAGAGCTGTGTCTCCAGGAAATAGCTCAGGTTTCAGGTCACTCCCCTGATTGAATAATCCCTGCAAAGTGAAAAGGTATGGAAACTGCTTACTGCCTATACTGAGATTTTCTTTGTCTCTCCTTCAGTTATACAGAGGCTCTGCCAGTACTCATCGCTGTTCTGTGACTGTTTTTTGAAATCAGTTAGTCCCTCCGTAGAATCCCTTACACACTGGTAGAACTACGGCTTTCTCTGGCTGTGGTAAAGGACCTAAAACACACAAGTTAAAGGAGGAATGGTTTCAGAGGTTTCTGAGCATGATCAGCTGGCTCCCTGGGGCAAAATGCAACATTAAGAAAGAGCTGAAGGAAAACACTCATATACATCATGCCCACAGGGACACACCTCCTCCAATAATCCATTGGATTATGGCATTGATGCAATTTGTGCTGTGTCAACTGCTCACCTTTCAAAAACTCCATCTCCGAACAAGTGAGCCTTTTGGGGTACACTGTAGATCCAAAGCATAAGAATTATTGAGCCCAGGATATAGCTCAGCAGCATAAGCACTTGTCTGGCTAAGCCTGAGGTCATGAGTTTGATTCTCGAAGAATTCTCATTGCTGCTTCTGAGTCGCCAAAATAGCAAAGACTGTATCTTTTGATGCTTCAGTCACCATAACTTTGTTCTCTTTACTTTTTTCCCACTATTTGAAAGTTAAGGAACAGGTTCATATTTCCCATTAATCAGCACTCGTCATTCTTCTGTTGGTTTTTAGTTTTGTTTGCCTTTTATTTGTAGTTTCCATGATGTTGGCTTTTTCCTATCCCCTTTAGCACTCCTACACTACATCTTAACTGCAGCCAAAATGAAGCACATTAAAATAATAAAATGTTCTCTGCATTAAAAAGGTATATTCAAATAAATAACATAAAAGAAGCACAGGCAAGGGCCAGAAAAGATAGTTCTTTTAAAAATTATGCTTTGAACATAATATCATTATAATAAAAAATTTGAAAGAATATAATTTTTCAGGGAGGTACTCTTAAGATGCAGCAATATTAACATCCTACTTAGTATATTTTTTGAGAAATAGTATTTTAATGTGCGTTTAAATACTGCCTGATGGCTCGGGAGTTGTTGTGTGTTAGAATGCATGAGCTTAGCATGTGTGAGGCCTGGGGTTGGCTCTCCAGTACCACAATAAACAAATACTGCCTGACTCGTGTCTAAAGTTTAGTGTGATTATTTGCATCTCATTTTGGTTGCAGTTAGAGTATACATGACTCAGACAAAAGTGACATAAATTTAATGGTGGTCTCCGTTTTATTAAACCTATGACTATGCACCAAGTATGAGCGCATGTGTTATGAAGATAGAGTATTTTAGTAATTAGTGAGGAAACAAACCAGAGTAAGGAGATGGCATTCTGATATAAAATACAACCTACTTAGCATGGTGATTTATTCTTCCGACCTACTTTGTCCTGTCTGAATTCATCACTCATCTTAAATAGAGTGACTAAGAGTCATCAATCAAATTGTTAAAATAAGATCACTGTTATGGTTTGTGTCTGTATGCACCCCCAAAGCCTCATGCAGTTTTGGGGGTGGGCTTCTAGAGTTTATGATCCATCCATGGTCAGTGCTGGGATTATGGGTGTGAGTGCTGCACCCACCCTGGGGTGGATACTTTTGCAATGTAAGGGAGAGAAAGAGGCTGCTCGCTGCCGCTCCTCCCTTTTACTCTTGTTGCTTTTGCTGTCTTCCACCACCATGAACAGTTACCCTCTGCCATGCGCCACTCTGCCTTGGAGCCAGCCCAGTATGAACTGAAAACTCCACAAGCTGTGAGCTAAATAAACCTTTCCTTCCTTAATTTTGGGTGTAAAGTATCTTGTATCAGCAATGAGAGAAAAGTAACGAAGACAATCATCATTCTTGCTGGTAGGAATTATGTCTTAAGAAGCTCTTATGTTGTTCCTGGATCTCATCAAGAGTACACATCTTTGGTTGAATAGAATCAGGCTTCAGACCCACATGTGCCCTTTCTAGTCAGTTTATAACTGGAAATATTTTAAACATTCCTTCAATCAGAAACCATGCGTTGGTCTTTGCAGTGTCTGATCCACAGGTGTATTTAAAACAGGTTCAGTTTGCAATGCTCATGCTTTGGAAACGACCAGTTTCTGTTTTTTTCCAGATCAGAAAAGCATCCTCATATTACAAAATGACTTAAAATGTACCAGAATATGTACATACTCCTAGATGTGACTGTTAGGGTTTGTGTCGGGATGTACCCCCAAAGCCTCATGCGTTTACGGGGTGGGCTTCTAGAGTTTTGATTGATCCATAGTTCAGTGCTGGGTTTATGGGTGTGAGTGCTACATCTACCCCTGGGGCGGGTAGTTTGCATATGTAAGGGAGAGAAGGAGACTGCTTGCCACTGCCATCTCCCCCTTTTGCTCTTGTTGCCTTTGTTATTTTCTGTTGTTTTCCCCCTGGTATGTGCCACTCTGCCTTGGAGCTGGTCAAGTATGGACTGAAACCTCCATAGTCTGTAAGCTAAATAAAACTTTGCTTCCTCAATTGTGGGAACTGGATATTTTTGTCTCAGCAATGAGAGAAAAGTAACTAAGACAGTGACCTAACAAAATTATTTGAGCAAAATTTCCTGCTCTGACAAAGGTCAAATACAGTAAAACAGTCTTTTTTACAAAGAAAGATGACTTTGGAGTACATGCATATTGAATTGAACCATTTTTTTTAAAATTATATATCTGTACTATAGAAGGCAAGATAGTCTAAGCCAGGTAAGATAATTAATTGTACTACTAACTTCTGTTGACTTATTAAAAGGAACAGTTAATGCTTAATTTTTTTGACCAATTTTGCATGCTTATATCTTGTAATCCAAACAACTACTTTGAAGATAACACTATGCAATATAACAACCATTGCTGATGTCCTACCATCTTTTTTGAAGTTCTGTATCATTTCTAATTTTTTAAAAATATTTATTCTCTTTAAAATAAAAAAAAGAAAGAAAATAAAGGGATATGCTGAGGTTGAAAGATTGTTGGTGGTGCGTCAGTCTTCAGAAGGTTTGTGTTGATGGTACAAAAACATTTGTACTAGTTTATAGAAAATATATTTCTAGAACCAGTGAGTCAGTGCATATTTTAGCAGTTTTCACACAGGATTGCAATCTAAGGAAGAAGTCAGTCCCATAAACACATGCCATAAGACCACTGTCTTCCACTGTTACTATGTAGCACAAATCACCACCTAGGGCTTTCTCAGACTGTACACATCCAAAGATGTCTTAAGTGTGTTGTTCAGTTTTCCATAACTGTGACAAAATAACTGAGGTATCCAACTTCAAGAAACAGTTGTATTTTGGCTCACATTTCTTGGGTTTCAGTCCATGGTGAGTTGATACGTTGCCTTTGGGGCCATGACGAGGTCTCACATCAACAGCAGAAGCAGAGAGCTGCTCGCTTAATGTAGCCAGGAGATGAGAGAAACAGAAAAGGTGCTGGGACCACAATATCCCTTCAAGGGCAAACTGCTGCTGACCTAACTTGCCCTACTTGTCTTTTCCTCTTAAATGACCTACAGTCTTCCAATCAGGTCACAAGCTGGCAACCAAGCATTTTTCACACATGATGTTTTGGAGGACTCTTATGCAAGCCACAGTAGTTAGAAACATCAACAGTAGAAGAAAACTGGTTTTCTTCTGACTTGAAGGAAATAGGCTGATTTATTCATATATGAATGACTATTGTTTGTTTGAGATCCAAGTTGATAGCTGATGCATGTGAGATGTTCCTCACCTCTTAAATATATTCCAAGCTCTCAAATTCTTCCAAAAGTAATGTCTCTCCAACAGTGATTTTTAAAAAAGAGGATCTTTCTATTTCAGCACCAGCACTAGATTCCATCTTGCTTGCAAGCAACCAAGACTTTCCCAAGCAGAAGCAAAATAGCTTCCATAGAATTTCAAAAGATAAGAATCAAGCCAGATGGGCCAGGCTGGAGATGCTAAATATGGTGCTATTCCTATGGTCAAGTGAAATGACATATTTGCATTTTTCAGATTCTATTTCAAATTATTCTTAAGAGGCCCATCTGGTTCAAAATATATTTTCCACCAACCCCCCCGTCACTGCAGGAAGTTTCCATCCCAAGTCATGCAACTAGACAAAGAAATTTAATTTTAGGAAAGCTTTTGTTAAATAATAAATGTCTCTATGAAGAGGATATCATGGTAACCTCCAAATGCCCAGAATTACGTGCACAGGGAGTGTTCATTTTATGGCAAAAAATACTGAAACAATGGTGTTTGGTCCTTTTGGATGGGAAAAGAAAAGCCTTCTGTACTTTTCATGGGTACTGGTTTTCTGGTGCTATAATAACAGCTAACCTACATTTTCATAGTATACTATGCAGGTGTTCTTAGTAAGTAGGGAGTTGGTCCTTACTGGAGCAAAGATCAGTAAGATTAAGCAGATCTTTCTCATCCATTTGAGCCATAAGCATTTCCCTCCTTGTGTTTGAGTTCCCAGGTGACTTCTCCCATCATTTCCTTGGCACATAACCGCCCTTCAAATAGTTCTTTCCAAAATCCCAGTCTTTTCTTCCTCTGTGTTTAAAGTGTGACCCTCCTGATAAAAATTCTGCATCCACTTTCCAATATTGTTGACTTGATTGCCTAAGTCACAGAGAAAGGTTCTTTTGTTCTTCATCCATGGAGAAGTTGATGTATGAGGGTGGGCCCACGTTTCTTCCTTTTTCTTTCTCCGATGACTAATGAATAAGATCTTTTGATAACTCCAGAGACAGAATGTGGGGGTAGAATGACTTTTCTGTGGTCCAAGAGACAACTTCTGTACTCAGAATGGTCCTAACACAAGGCACGCAGGGTCACTTCAGCAGCATCCTCCACCTCCAGGTAAGCTCTGAAGGAGGTATCCTCTTACACTTACTGAATCCTAGTCACATCTTGATCCCTTAATAAGTGAATGAATTTTTGATCCATTTGAAGTTCACTCAGCTTCACACTTTCACCTTTGTTCACAGAATCCCTGTTCCATATTTCTGCCATGATTAAAAGATCAAAGAGACTTTCTTCAAGTCAGAATGGGCAGCCTGGCTAGCTCTAATAAAGTACTCCTGCAAAAGGGCAAAGAAGAAAACCATTATAAGAATTAGCAACAGATCATAAGTGATCCTATGTGACAATGCAGGGATTTGCTATTGATAATTAACACATAAATGCAGTAACATTGTGCAGTCCACCAGCCCTGGGTACTATGCCACATGAATGGAGAATTTAGACCACACATCAGGATATGTGTGTCTGTTTGGATCTGGATTTGCTGGAATATTGCATTGGATCAAACAGCCACATGGATTACTTTCTGTTAGCTATAGCAAACCTTTCTAATTGTCTAAAAAGGTCTTTTCTGTTTGTCAAGAAGCTTAAAGCTTTGTTCTTTATCTGTCTATTGGGTACAATCTAAAGACTGAACTCACAAGTAAATGTTAAAGGATGGATAAAGCTGGGCATGAAGGTGAATGCCTGTAATCCCAGCACTTGGGAGGCTGACTCAGGAGGATCATTGTGAGCTCAAGACCAACCTGGGCTACAAAGCGAACTCAAGTCTAGCCTGAACTGCATAGTGAGACCCTGTCTCAAAAAGACAAAAATAAAATAAAATAAAGGATGGATAGAAAGCTAGAGGCTCAGCCATTGCCTTTCCCTTGTCCACACCCTCAAATCATGTTAGAATTTTGAAAGCTCCTACTTTCAGGGTGTCCTATTAGTACATGTAGAACAAAAAACAGAAATGCATATGAATAAATGAAGATGAATATGCTACCTCCAAAGAGTTGCCCAACAGAAACTTGTATCTATTGAAGTAGGTAACAGACAAAAAATTACCAATAAAATTAGAATTAAGTCACACTGCAAACATGTCCATTTACTCAGCATAGTTTTTAAAGCCATTCTAATTATCCAAGTGTAGGTCACACAGGATTCCGACCTCTGCAGATAGAAAGCTAAAGTGTCCTCCATTAATTAACTGCTATGTTTTCCGTATTGTTCTTTTTTGTTTTAAAAGTAAAAGAACAAAAACACTAACAAACGTACACACAGTGCCACAAGAACAATACAAAAATCGAACTACAGGTGGTAGGGGATCGACAGTGGTTGTTGTATTACACGTTGGTAGCTTCAAAGTGTATAGTCAGGACAATACAAATAGACATACAAGGTTGATCAAATGACTAATCACCGATTGTTTCCCACATCAATATGACATGAGACAACAGTGAAACGATGTCAGCCATCCCGCACATACATACATACACCTACAGAGCTATCCCCCTCTTCCTCCTCTCCTTCCCTTCATCCCGATTGCTCTCTACCCTTGAGCAGTCTCCCTTCATACCTCCTAATCTGTATTTTCACCTCCAGGTTCCTACACTAATGATACTATATGCTGTTTACACATGCACATCTCGTTTACCTCACTTGTAAGTATGGTCTCTCATTGTGACCATTTGCCTATAAACGCCCCTAGATTGTCTTTCTTTACAGCTGAATAATATTCCATTGTGTAAAACTGCCAGTTTTTTAATCCAGTCCTCTGTGCATGGACATTTGGGTTGTTTCCATGATTTAGCTATTACAAATTGTGCTGCTATAAACATGGGTGCACATATATCACAGTGCTTTGCTCTTTTCAGACCTTCTGGGGAAATCCCCACAAGGGGGATAGCTGGGTTGAGTGGGACCTCCAGATCTAGTTTGCTGAGAAATCTCCAAACCGCTCTCCACAGTGGTTTCACCAGTCTGCATTCCCACGAGCAGTGCAGCAGAGTTCCTATTTCTCCACAGCCTCGCCAGCATTTGTTATTGGGTGATTTCTTGATGCTGGCCAATCTTACTGGGGTGAGATGAAATCTCAGTGTTGTTTTTATTTGCATTTCTCGAATGACTAGAGATGTAGAACATTTTCTCATATATTTATTTGCCATTTGTATTTCTTTATTTGAGAAGTTGTGTATTCATCTCAGATGCTCATATCTGGATTGGGTCTTTGAATGTGGACAGCTTCATGTTTTTTAATTCTTTGTATGTTCTAGATAGAAGGCCTTTGTCCGAGGGACAGCCAGTTGGGAATTTTTCCCAATCTGTAGGTTTTCTTTTTACTCTGCTGGTGATTTCTTTAGATGTGCAAAAACTTTTCAGTAAGATGAGGTCCGTTATTGATTCTTTGAAATGTTTCCCTTGCAGTTTGATTCTTGTTCATGAACTCTCTGCCTACTCCTATGTCTTCAAGATTTTTACCTACTTTCTCTGCCAATAAGTTTAGTGTTTCTGTTTTAATATTGAGATCTGTGATCCATTTTGACTTGAGTTTGGTGCATAGTGATAGACGTGGGTCTATTTTCAGTCTTCGGCAAGTGGCAAGCCAATATTTCCAGCACCATTTATTGAAGAGGCTATCTTTCTTCCAGTGGGCTTGTTTGGCCCCTTTATTAAATATTAGGTGGCTGAGTGTATTTGTGTTTGTGGCTGTATCTTCCAGTCTGTTTCATTGATTCTCAGGTCTGTTTTTGAGCCAGTAGCAGGTTGATTTTATTACAGTAGCTTTGTAGTATAATTTCAGGTCAGGGATTGTGATTCCCCCTAACTTGACCGTGTGGCCCAGAATTGCTTTTGCTATTCTGGGTCTCTTCTGGCTCCAGATGAACTTAAGGCATGTTTTGTCTAGATCTGTGAGGTACGTTGATGGTAGTTTAATGAGAATTGCATTGAATCTGTACAACAATTTTGGTAGTATGGCCATTTTCACAATGTTGGTTCTTCCTAACCATGAGCAGGGAATGTTTTTCCATTTATTGAAATCCTCTTTGATCTCTTTTTTCAGAGTACTGTAGTTTTCATTGAAAAGATCTTTTACCTCTTTTGTTAGATTGATTCCTAAATATTTCATTTTCTTGGATGCTATTGTAAAAGGTATGGCTTCCTTAATTTCTCTCTCAGTCTGTCTGTTGTTTGTGTATAGGAATGCTATTGATTTTTGGGTGTTGACTTTGTATCCAGCTACTCTGCTGAATTTGTCAATTAATTCAAGGACTTTTCTTGTGGAGTTTTTGTGGTCCTCCATGTATAGTATCATGTCATCTGCAAATAGCGATAGTTTTACTTCCTCCTTTCCTATCCGTATTCCTTTTATTTCTCTCTCCTGTCTAATTGCTCTGGCTAATGCTTCTCGAACTATGTTGAATAGTAGTGGTGACAGTGGACATCCTTGTCTTGTTCCTGTCTTTAAAGTGAAAGCTTTCAATTTTTTGTCCATTTAGTATGATGTTGGCTGTTCGCTTGTCATAGATGGCTTTGATTAAATTGAGGTAGAGGCCATCTATTCCTATTTTTTCTAGGATTTTTAACATGAATGCATGTTGGACTTTATCGAAAGCTTTTTCTGCATCTATTGAGATAACCATGTGGTTTTTATCTTTGACTCTATTGATATAGTGTGTTACATTAATTGATTTGCAAATATTGAACCATCCCTGCATTCCTGGAATAAATCCTACCTGGTCATGGTGTATAATTTTCCTTACTATTTGCTGCATTCTATTTGCTAGTATTTTATTGAGTATCTTTGCATCTATGTTCATTAGCGAGATTGGCCTGTAGTTCTCTTTCTTGGTTGGGTTCTTCTCTGGTTTGGGTATTAGTATGATACTTGCCTCCAGAGATGAGTTAGGGAGAATTGTTTCCTTTTCAATTTCATAAAAGACTTTGAGGAGTGTTGGCATTAAATCTTCACTGAATGTTTTATAAAATTCTGGTTTGAATCCATCAGGGCCTGGGCTTTTCTTTGTCGGTAAGTTTTTAATGACATTTTGAATCTCATTAATTGATATTGGGTTGTTCAGGCTTTTTATATCTTCCTGGTTCAACATTGGTATTTTGTACATTTCTAGGAATCTGTCGATTTCTTCTGGGTTTTCTATCCTATTGGAGTAAAGATTCTCAAAGTAGGTATTAATGATCTTTTGAATTTTTGTAGGATCTGTAGTGATTTCATCCTTTTCATTCCTTATTGCATGAATTTGAGTTCTTTCTTTTTTTATAAGTTTGGCTACAGGTTTATCAATTTTATTTACTTTTTCAAAAAACCAACTCTTTGATTCACTTATCTTTTTTAGAGTTTTCTTCATCTCAGTTGCATTAATTTCTTCCCTAAGCTTTATAATCTCCCCCCTTCTTTGGGCTTTGGCCTTGACTTGTTCTTTTTCTAAAACTTTGAGGTGCAACATTAGGCTATTTATTTGTTCTCTTTCTGTTTTCTTTATGTGTGAGTTCATCACTATAAATTTCCCTCTGAGGACTGCTTTCACTGCATCCCACAGATTCCTGTAAGTTGTATTTGTATTTTCATTTGTTTGTAGGTATTTTCCAATCTCTTCTCTAATTTCCTCTATGACCCATTGGTTATTCAGGAGGTTGTTATCTGATTTCCAAGTATTTATAAAGCTTTTGGAATGCCCTTTGTCATTAATTTCCAATTTCATTGCACTATTGTCCGATAATATGCATGGGATAATTTCAATCCTTTTGCATTTAGGTAGGTATGCTCTATGGGCTAGAATGTGGTCTATTTTAGAGAAGGTCCCATGTGCAGCTGAGAAAAATGTGTATTCTGGTGTTGTGGGGTGGAACACTCTGTATACATCTACTAAGTCCATTTGTTCACACATTTGGTTTAGGTCTGTTATATCTTTGCTGAGTTTTAGTCCAGTTGACTTGTCTCTTTTCGTCAAAGGGGTATTTAGGTCCCCTATTACAATAGTGTTATTGTTTATTTGTTTTTTTATGTCCATTAAGATTTGCCTTACATAGTTTGGTGCTCCAGTATGTGGTGCATACATGTTTAGGATTGTTATCTCTTCCTCTTGCAGTTTTCCCCTAACTAGTATATAGCGGCCTTCTTTGTCTCTTGATTGTTATCAGTTTGAACTTTACATTGTCTGCAAACATAACAGCTACACCTGCTTTTTTCTGGGAACCTGTTGCATGGAGATTTCTTTTCCAACCTTTGAATTTCAGTCTATGGATTTCCTTTTGAGTAAAGTGTGTTTCCTGTATACAGCATATTGTGGGATTCTGTCTCTTAATCCACTCCACCAGTCTGTTTATTTTGACTGGTGAATTGAAGCCATTTACATTGATGGTTATAACTGTTATATGTTGGCTTATTTTTGTCATGCTGTTTACTTGATGTTGCTTTCCTACTTTTGCTGTTTAATTTCTTGTTCTGCTTAAGGGTTCCTTTCTATTGTTGTTCTTGGGATTGTGGTCACTTTTTTCTTTGTCTAGAATATCCTTCAGTACTTTTTGTAATATTGGTTTGGCACTCGTGATGTTCATCATTTGGTCTTTGTCGTGGAAATATTTTGTTTCTCCACTGAATTTGAAGGATAGTTTTGCAGGATACATCAGTCTAGGTTGGAAGCTGTTTTGCTGAGAATCTGTAATATCTTGCTCCAAGCTCTTCTTGATTTCATGGTTTCTGTTGAGAAGTCTGCTGTGATTCTGATGGGCTTTCCTTTATAGGTGATCTGTTTCTTTTCTCTAGCACCTTTTAATATTGTGTTCTTTTGCTGCATATCTGGCATCTTGACTATTATATGTGTGGGGGTGGTTTTATTTGGGTTGTGGCTCATTGGAGTTCTATATGCTTCATTTACCTGCACATCAGTTTCTTTTACCATTCTTGGGAAATTTCTGCTATTATTTCTCCAGATATTCTTTTTATGTCATTTGTGTTTCCTCCTGCTGTTTCACTGATTCCTATTACTCGCACATTATTTCTCTTTCCTTCATCTTGCAGCAAGGATTGTTGGATTGTTTTCTCCTGGTTCCTTATTGACTTTAAGAGATCCTTCCTCTCACAGTCATTAGCTGTCGGGCTATCTTCCAGATCTGAAATTCTATCTTCAGACTCATTCAAGCTGTTTTTCAAGCTTTCAGTGGCAGTTTTCATTTCCTGGAGTTCTTTCTGAGACTGTTTCTTGTGTTCTAATTCATTCCTGAATTGCGCATTTAACATTTCCATTCGTTGCCTTTGATTTTATAGTCTCTTACCTGTTTCTTCTCTGTATGTGTGAAGCATTTCTTCCATTATTATTTTCATTTCATTTTTTGCCTGAGAGATTATTTCAGATTTAATCTCTTTAGGGCTTAATGGAGTTATTTCTTTACTTCAGATATGATCATTTCAGAAATTTCAGGTATGTGGTTTCCTAGTTCTCGTATGTCATTGTGTCCTGTACTTGTTCTTTGTGGAGTTGTGTTGTGAGCCTGAATTTTGCCCCTTCGTTTTGTCATTTTGGATGTCAGATGACTGGTGCTGAGATACTCACTACCCACACAGCTCACTAAGGACGCTAGGGACCCTAGTTTACCTGGATGTTAAACTAAACCCAGGGTGGTAGCAGACTGTGGACCACTGGGCCCAGTCACCCCAGGCAAATGCTGGGGTGCCTGGCTCAGACCACAGTCGCTATAGTGGGAGAGTGCTGGGCTTTGCTACCTGAGTGTCCAGTGTGTGGATGGGAAGAGTATGGGTCTCAGCCTTGAACCCTATGGTGGTTAGGCAGCGGCTTCTCTTTCGGGTTCCTCAGGTAGCTGGTCAGGGGGTAGCAGGGCTCTCCTCCTGACCCTGAGGACCCCAGAGCCTGAGGCTGATTCCACTCTGGAGGTCTCAAACACCAGCAGGGGTAGGTCCTCCCAGTTGGACTTCCTTCCTAACTTTAAGGTGTGGAGCTTACCAGAGGAGAAGGTTTGCACTGCTCATGTGGTATCGCAGGTCACTGGAAAAAGGTCCTAGTTGCAGAGCTGAGAGGCAGGCGGTGAAATGCCCACTGCCCAGGTGTCTGAGTGAGTCCACCTTTGTCTCTGGTTAAAGAACCCAGTCACATAGCCTGTGCACAGGCTGGAAGTGCGGCGCCACCCCTGTGTCTGCGTGAGTCCACCTTTGTCTCTGGTTAAAGGTCCCAGTCACACAGTTGGGGCTCAGGCAGGAAATGCCATGCTGCCCAGGTGTCTGCTCGAGTCCGCCTTTGTCTCTGGTTCAGAGGAGAAGGGTGTCGCAGCTCCTGTGTCCTCGCAGGTCAGCCTCCGTCGCTGGAGAAAGGTCCGAGTCATCCAGCTGGCACGGACCATGAAACGCAGCGCTGCTTAGATGTCAGCATTGGTGAGCCTTTGTCACTGGAGTAAGGTCCGAGTCGTACAGTCGGGATTGGGTGGAAACGCCCTTCTGCCACTTCACCCAGGCGAAAGTCCATTGCAAAGGCTGCTCCAATGGCTCCCTCTCTTCGGGAAAATATCCCTTAAGCTTTCTACCAAGAGTTGCGCTCAGAAAGCTGCTCAGATGCTGCTTTGTAGGCAGAGCTCCTGCCTGCCCAGAGATCCAGTTTGGAGCGTGCACACGCCTCACCTGCCCAGAGTTCCCCGCAGGCAGAGGGGTCGCCTAGGTGTTGCTTTGTGGGCCAAGCTCCACCCAGAGATCAAGGTCGGAGTGCGCACACACCTTACCTACCCAGAGTTCCACACAGGTGGGCTGCCTAGATGTTGCTTTGTGGGCCATGCTCCTCCCTGACCCAGAGACCCAGGTCAGAGCATGCACACGCCTCACCTGCCCAGAGTTCCACGCAGGCAGAGGGTCCATATTGTTATTAACCCTTCCTTTTTTTAGTTAAAAGCAGCACAGCAGTGTTAACTCAAGTGAAACTATCTTGTCAGAATTTTCTTTTGCAATAGCAACTGCACTGTAGAATTTCTTTAACAACTTTGTCAGGGCATTACTTGCCTGCCACAAACTTTACACTTTTAAGTGTTTAAATATATCTATCTATCTATCTCTGGATATAATCACCATTTTTATTTATGGAGTCTTGCAACCTTGACTGTAATAAAACTTCATAGTAATTTCATGAATGTAAATCACTGACCTGCACTCTTTGGCGTTCCCTTCAGCCCCTAACACACAGTCTGTTCTCTCTTTCTCTACATTTGAATCCTGTAGGCTTTACGGAAATGAGACTTATATGTGGTTTGTCTGACTAGCTCCTTTCCCTCAGCATTAGGGCTTTGTTCCTCCCGTTTGTAGGATTACCAGCATTTATTGCCATTTTATTGCTGTGTAGAAATTTTGTCAGCTAATGCACAACACATCTGTAAGCCTATCGCTTTGCAAGGCTGAGGTGGAGGGACCCCAAATTTGAGCTCAGTGTAGGCAATTTATGGATTTACTAAGAACTAGCCTCAAGAAAAATATTTTTAGAGGGCTGGGGATATAACTCAGAAGCCCCAGTAAGCACACCCCACAAAAGGAAAGAATAATTAGCACTTTTAGATGTGTTTCCTCTTAGTACCTAATCCACCCCTCAATATATGATAAAGAAGGGAATTGCTTTCTTTGTATTGCCAGTTTATTTTGAACACGATGTTCAACTTTCCTCAGTAGAGAGCGCTAAGGGGATACCACAAGGGGAAGACGCTCCTGCCTCAACTTCCAGTGCAGATGATGTGCAGAGGAAGTGCAGATATAAAGCTAAAGTATCCTCCACCTAATGGGCCAGGATTGTAGCCTCTCCTGTCCCTGACAAGACAAGCCTGGCCTTATCGTTCCCCAAGCCTTCTCATGTCAGATACCAGCGCCCAGGTGTGTCACATACCAAGCCAGTTTTTACTTCTGCAAGCTCCCCAGGGAGCCTGGTCACCAGATTATAGTCTCCTTTGTGTGCTACTTGTTGACCCCTGCCCTCTAGCCTGCACTCCAGAATCTAGTGCGCAGTTTGCCTTGAAATGCCACATCAGCCATGAATTGGCCAAATCACCAGACATGGCTCCTACAGGCAACACTGCATCTTTTCCCAAAAAATCTGGAGACTAGACCGTTTCATGTTTTGCCCTTCTTGGACATTATTGTATTGTGTAGGCATACCACATGCTGTTTATGCACTCCACAGTGATGGTATATGAATGGTTTCCATTTACTTGTCTATTAGGCATAGTGCTGGTTTGAACATTCATATGCAAGCGTTTGTGTGGACACAGGCTTTCTTTATCACAACCACTTAGGAGTTGAATTGCTGGGTGATAGGACTCATTTTACTTTACTCTTCAAGAAACTATTGCCCATCATATGTCCTCCAAACCAGTAATGCAGAAAGGCCCCAAGATGTCTATATCCACGTGAACACTTGTTATGATTTTTTCTTAACCCAATATAGTATATGTTAGAGTACAAATTCAAAAGATCAGGGAAGGAAAGTTGAGTTTTTTAAAAGAGAGAATGGTGTTCAACATTCAAGAAGAAACCACAGTGTGTGTCTGGTGTGAGAAACCAAAGGTGTAAGCAAGTACCAAAATGTATCACAGATATTTTAAAATCAGAATAAAATGTTCAAATGCGATGGGAAACAAGGGGGGGTGGAAGGAGAAAGCAGGCATAGGGAAGAAAGGAAAGGAGGAACAAGAAAAAAAAAAGAATAGAAGGAAAAATGGAAACAAAGTTTGTGTAAGTAAGTGAGGGAACAGGGGTTGAAGGGAGTGGAGGGAAATGGGGAAAGAAGAAGCAGGATATGTCACATACAGGTACAAATTCCCTTTGACGAATGTGATCGCTGTGTATATCTAAAATGTATTAATGCAATTTTTAAAAAATCACAGCACACTACCAAGCTTGTGTCTATATTTAAATGCTGGTCTTTTCTGGAAAAGAAATGTAAAGGCAGGAAATCTGTCAAGTATTTTCTCAACAGGCTGATTTGTTAATTGGAAAAAAAATTCCATTGGAGAAGAAAGAAGAAGCAGGAAAGCTTTATTGTTTTGCTCAAGTGCTTATTAAAAGTCAAAAACAAGTTCCTTCTGGGATGCCATTCTAGTAATGTGCTGCAAATTTCCTCTCTTTTGGATGTTCTGGCAGGGTTCATGAAAGCAAGCTCACGTTTTCTTTCGGAGCAAAACATGCAGAAAAATTCATTTCAAGAAAAACTTAATATAAACTTCAGTACAATAATGTGCAGAAAATTTTGAGCCAAAAGACAATTTTATTTCGTGTCGTTTTACATGAAGGTAACCTTTTCTTTGTTTTTCATAGTAACAAAGCAAAACTTTAAAACTACTTCATCAGTTGGTCTAAAAATATTTAACTATTATTTATTAGGCTATACATTTGGGACTAGTGCAATGCCCAGAATGGAGGAATATTCTGTTTATTTGGAACTCAGAGAAAACCTCTCTCTCCGTCCCTGTCTCTCTCCCTCCCTCTCTCTCTCTCTCTCTGGCTCTGGTAGAGATTTCCTGTTTTGCTCCAGAATGCTTGACATTTGGGCAGTTCTGCTGAGTTCAAATTATGTTAGAATAGCATTTGCATTCTAGCTACAAAGCAAGGATTTGAATTCCCACCCACGTTTGTTGGCGTGAACCACCATCCTCATGAGTCCTGCAAACAAGACAAGATGAAAGAAAAGTTGGGCTTAAAATGGAGAACTTAGAAACTGTCCTGACTTTAGATCTTCTTACAGGAGATACGCCACAAGCCATCCCCCAAGCTCTCCACTTTGGGCTTACAGTGTGTAAAGAATTTAACAAGAGGTGATTGTGATGAACTGACAAACAGCATAGGTTTTTTTAAATCAATTTGGAAGTTGTTCATTTTAGTTTTACAGACTTTCCAGCTGGTTTAAATATCATACACCAAGTCTAGACACAAGACAAGATGAGGCTATTTGCCGGTTGTGGAAACTACGTAGTAACCGATTTCTCCTGATTCATAGCTATCTTGAAACTACTTCAGTTCATTGAGCTCTTTAGACCTCAAAACGCACATATGCCAATCATATTTTAAAATGTATATTATAATTCTTAGTGAATAATCTGTACAGAGTGAGTTATCATAGATCTATACTTATTAATATAATTATCAGATTCCCCCCAAAGCCATTCTCTTTAACTAATTTAGGAACATCCAAAAATAAAATATGTCACCCAAATTTGCTTTTAGTTGCATTTTTATACATAGTCACTTATAAAAAGTTAAGTATAAAATGCATATTTTAGTGGAAATGGATTGAGAATAATTGTTCATACTAAAAAAATTCATATAATTAATCGTATAAAGTGTAGGTATGACTGATTTTTTTCAATTAAATATTATTTTGTGGGATCTACATTTTTTAAGCATTAAAGAATACAAGTGTTTGAGCCTAGTGTACACTTACCTTACAAATGTATGACTCAATTTATGACACATAAAGAAGACAATTTACAGTTAATTATTTCAGTGTGATGCATTATTAAAAACAATGGTGATGCAATTAACATGGCCTTGGATAAGTGAATAAATTATGTAGGCAGAAAAAAACTTTGGAAAAGCGGTTAAGTGGTGATGCTCTATTTGTAATAAATGTCCTCCTAAGGCCTGTGTTAAAGTCTTGTTCTCCAGCATGGTGCTGTGCTTTTGAGAGATGATGGAACGTTTAAGATCTGGAGTCTCGGGGGAAGTTTTCAGGCCGTTGGAGCTGGGCCCTTGGAGGGAGGATTCGCACTGCATCACTTTCCTCCTCTTCTCTCTCACGTCCCATCCATGAGGTGAAGGGTTTTGCTCTGCCATATGCTGCAGGCCCCAAATCAATAGGGGCATCCTACCAGAGGGTGAAAACATCAAAACTGTGAGCCAGCATAAACCTTCCCTTTATAAGCTGATCAACACAGGTGTTTATTACAGTAACAGGAAGTTGAGAAACAGGTCTAACAAGAGACAAGGACACATCTCAAAGGCAAATCTCTACACATTGAAGATTATCTAAAAGCATCCTGCTTTCCCTCTACTTCTTTCTCTTGTTTTTAATCTCAGTTGCCAAATAGACAATTGATCAATCTTTATAAAAACAGAATATGAAAGAGTCCTGTGTTTGCTATTGCTCCCTTTGATTCAGACAGCATTAGTGTTTGAAAAGTGTGCTTGAGACCAAAATTAGTTTATTGAAAGGAACAGTTAATGCTTAATTTTTTTGAGATCAAAATTGCATGCCTATATTTGATAATTGGAACAATTACTGTGAAGGTAGCAATATGCAATATAGCAACCATTGCTGATTTCCTATCATCTTCGTTTGAAATTATCGTTTTTAATGTTTTCTTTATTTTTTATTCCCTTTAAAACAGTTGTAAAATGAAACCAAGTCAGAGGGCCATGGGAAGGGAATTCTTAGATGCTGCACAACTCTGGAAAACAGTATGTCAATATGTATCTGTGCCTCTAAGCTACTTTCGTGTTTCCATGTAGTGATTTTATGACGGGGTAGGGACATTACATATGTAGAACAAGATTCTAAGTTAGGTTTCTTTTACATGAAAATTTGCAATTAGAAAAGTAAGACAAACAGAATATCTAATATTATATAAATAATTGAGTAGATTCATGCACAAAATTTATTTTTCATATGTAAACAATGTAATTTTATGAAATGCAGAGTTCTCTGGGTGGGGGTATTGCTGTGACTTACCCTAAATTCATCTCAGATGCAATACGAGTTAATTCCTGGAGATCACTCCAATCTTCTTTGATGAATGGGTACTAACGTATGCAGAGAGACAAAGATACAAATAGAAAGGTATTTCAAGATCCTATTGTTTAGTTAAAATTAACAAAGATATTTTATTAAATTCAGCTACAGAAGAGAAAACTGAAGTAACAAAAGGACTACTCAAATTCGAATTTTGGAGTGGGATGTCTAGGAACACAGCAATACGAGTCATTAAATTTGGGGTAGGGTCAGATGAATAGGTAATGTGTCTGAAACTCATTTTAATGTGCGTCAGTTTAAATCTAACAGTTGGTATTTAAAAGTCAAGTACAAAGTGCAGTATATCCTTGTATTAAAATGGAAACCTTTTGCCACTCTATCTATACTCTTCTGTCTCCTGACACTCTATGACTATGAACTTTTAACCCTTCCCTTCTTTTCTGACCTACTTCATCCTAACTGACACACCAGAATTCAGCCAGGCAAGAGGAAGAATTAGATCAAATTCATACCTTGTCTTTCAGACTGGAACACTCAGATGGCAGATATAAACACTGACTTTCATACTTAGAAAAAGAAAAATCCAAACTGCAGTCACTGGCTGTCAGACAAAGGGGAAAGGATGCAGAATCAAAGAAATGACCCATCTTCTGGTTATTGCTAAAGGGTTGTTTATGGTAATAAAGAAAACAACTGTGAAAATTATGTCTAATTGGAGTCTTATCATAACCCAGAAATTAAGATCAATAACTATAATTTTGTCAAGATCAATACTAATGAGTAATTCTAATAATTCTTTCCTGTTTAGTCACATTTGTTACTGAATTCAATATTCATTCACAACTAGCAATTTATTAACAAAATAATTAGTGAGTAGTACTTTTCTTTATGAAGAAAATTGGAGCTTGCAGTAAGAAATCTAGAAATATATCTTTCATACCTTAAATTTCTTTTTTCTTTTCTTTCTTTTGAAGTACAGGGTATCAAACCCAGGGCTTTATTTGGCCAAATGCTGTACCAGTATACTATACCTGAAAGCGCCATTTAAGATTCATTAGAAAGAGTAGAAAAAGACAGGACAAAAAAAGGATCATATTTCGAGAGCAATTAAAAGTTCCCTAGTTAAGTGGGCTATGTAACTATCCGATCTGAAAAGCAACCAGAATATTGGGTCATGTAAGTCTATAAATTTGAAATTAACACAGATAATTCTCCTTCAAAATGTCCATCTATACATAACAAAAGTAAAGAAGGAAAAGCTAGGACAAAATTTTTGTTTCTGAAATAAAATTTACAGATTTATTATGATGAAAGTTTGGAACCCCCAACGAAAACACAGTTTTCAACGCATCTTGTGCGGTTAAATACTCACATACCAGTGCTCTAGCGGGCTGTGTGAGTGGGATCGCCGCACGCCACTCTTACCACAGGGGCTTTCGTGGCCTCGTGACGTGAATACTTGCACACAATCTCCCCCTCATTTCCTTACAATCTGTGGTCAAACAGACATTAAACTTGCTAAAATTTTGCGTTCAACTCATCTTTTCTACTTTTCACTGGATTACATTCTTAAATTTTGCAAGCTTCATATGCCTGTTTGCTTCTGGTTACAGCAGCATTTCAGAGAGTTTAGGTACTGGTCTGAGTCACAGTGATTCCTTTAGAGGAAAATATTTTGATCAAAGGAAGACCAAGTCATGGGTTGTTGCTCAATGGCTTTGCAAATATTTTAGTGTAGAATAAACTGAAACATGGGTCTTCAAGTATCTGAAGAAATAAACAACCAAAAAAAGTCTAGGTGTTTTCCTCTTTTATGCAAAGCCCAAATTTCTCATTTCTTAGGAATGATACTTTGTCAAAAGATAATACGACCTCTTTGAGAACTACACATCTTCTATGCACAATAAAATTGGGTACCATGAATATATGTCAAATGTAAAAGAAAATATATTCAGTGCATAGTTCAGATTTCAGATTTGTAAATGACAGAATACATGAGGTAATTGATTTTTTTCTTTAGAAATGAATTTTGTGGCTCTGGTAAGAGTAGTTCTAGCTATTATTAAGCTACACTCAGAGCTCTGCAGGAAAAATGTGTTAGGTTTTGCAGACCACTCAACTCTGCCCTAGCACAGAAAAGGAGTCATAAGCAATACACAACCAAATGAGCTTGAATGTATTCCAATAAAATGTTATTGACAAAAAAAAAAAACAACCAAGGAACTCAGATTTATTCTGTGACTTGTGGTTTCCTAGCTAACGGAGCTGTTGAAACACATGCACAAATATTATGGTCAATACTAAATACACACCAACTAGGAGAATAAACATATGCAGATCTCATTAAAGGAATCAAAAACTTCTGAGGGAGAATAACAGAAACGTTCAAGGAGCTATGACATTCTAAGTAGGAAACGGTGACCATGTTAAGCTTAGGTAGAAGATCGTGTGTGATGTTAGTAATTTGGAGAGCACTCAACACTCTGTCAGGACTCAGCAATATCTGCTTGAAATGACTGCAGAGTTTTTATTTCATTAAATGCACAATGCACCCATCACCTTAGAACCCGGCACGCTGTGTCCAGCACTAGCGTTTGTACATAATGAGAAAGGAATATATTTTCTGAAAGTCCACTTTAAAAATATCTTGGTTACATGAATTTTGAACACACACAGAGACATTTACAAGCCATCATAGTGGGACATTTTGCCCCTGTTGCTCAGCCCCCAAACCAGATCCGCTGTCATTCCTACCACAGCCCTGCGATCATCCCACCACATTTTTTATTTTAAAGACAAAAGAATGAAAATATATTAACAAAACACACACACACTTAGAAAATAACACAAAAAGTACAAGTAATACAGAATCTCAGACAAGGTGATAGAAAATTAATAATGGTGGTTGTATTACATATTGATGTCTTCAAATTGGCTACTCAGATAAATAAATACAAGCATGTAAGAGGGACCAAATAATTAAACATCAACTGTTCCTTTCAATAAAGCAATAGAAATCAGTCGTACAGCTATCTTAGCTCTCCTGTGTATACATATGAACATATTATTTCCCTGCTTTCTGTCTTCCTTTCCCTCATCCCAGTTGTTCTTTCTTTTTGAGCAGTTTCCTTTCATTTCACAGTATCTATTGTACCTCCTAGATTTTATTCACTCTTCCAGGTTCTTACACTAGTGAGACAATACAGCGTTTATACACGCAGGTCTGATTTATTCCAATTTTGAGTATGGTCTCTTGTTGCATCCATTTACCTATAAAAACCTTGAGTTTATCTTTCTTTATAGCTCAGTAATATTCCATTATATAAATATACCACAATTTTTTATCTGCTCCTCAGTAGATAGGCACTTGGGTCACTTCCACGATTTGGCTATTACAAATTGTGCTGCTATAGACATGGGTGCACATACATTGCTGGGCCCATCACATTGTGTCAAGGAAAATCTTAGGCAGCACAATCTTTCATCTGTACATATTTTTGGGGGATTGCTCTACAATATGCCAAACAGGCAAAGCCACCTCTGTAGGGTCATCAGTGTATGTCTAAGCATTTAAACAAAATCTGTCTTTTTGTGTCATGGATGAAAATAGTTACAACACATTTTTGTAGGAAGCAAAGACATAGTTATAAATCTTATGATGAGGTTCGATTTTGTTCACTTTGTGTGCAATAGGTATTCGCATCCTGTGAATACAAGTTCTCTAGTTCTCAGAGGGTGCAGTATATGTTAGATTTTTTTTTAAAAAAAGGGAAGAGAAGGGCATGGCCTGCCAATCTCATCTCAGCCAGTGTGATGTCCTCAGTTCAACAAGCAACGATCCCCTTTTCTTACTTTTGTGTGTTGAGAAGACATAACATGAAATTCCGAATAATAGGCACCAGGCAAGCCAAGCGACAATGATGACAGGTCTTAAAAAACAGAATGATTGAAAAGCAGAAGAGAGGGCCCACTTATGCTGGCCCATCTGGAGTTGCAATTAGACAGCCAGTATTCCAGAGACAGTGCCATATAGACTGAGGTCGTGAGACCAGGAAGGAGAGATGCCACCCAGCAGGTTCAGTATTTGGATCTGTACTGAAGACTTCAGCAAATCACATTTTACCTGGCTCAGAGCAGAGGGATGGGCCAGCAGGGATTCAAAGAGAAAACTGTGAAATGATTTGAATTTCTCAACATGAAAACAAGAACTATTGGTAGGTTAAGAAAACTATTTTTCAAATCCAAAGCTGTGTGTGTGTGTGTGTGTGTGTGTGTGTTTCTTCCTTTGCCTTGGGTAGGGTGTGTCGTCTTTAACAAGATGGCTTACAAACTTTTTATCGAGAGGTTCCCCTGTGCATTCTATGACGGCAAATCACATTCTCCCGATGGTGTACATTTCTGCTGTATTTCATCTTTTCTAAGATACATACAATCACACGCAGTGTTCACACACATATCGTTTTCACATAAGACTTCTATGTACTTTAGGAATAAGTTATGGAAATGAACATAATTCTCAATATCTTCGGTTTTATCGTTTGAATTAATTGAATTCTTTTTCTTTAACTATTACGCATTCTCGATAAGGCTTATTAGACTTCCAGGATAGACTTCATTCCTCTCTTTGTGTGGGTTCAGGCCATAGATCAGGGTGCTTGGCAGGCTGCTTTTGCAAAGTGATTTCTTAGAAGTAATACTTTGTTGGGCCATGACCATAGTCCTAACTAATGTGCCTAGATAAAAACAAAGTGAGAGAGACTGGCATAGAAATACCATCCCAATCTCAAAGAAGAGAGGTCATTCTTCTGCCCTCAGCTCTGCGACCTAACCCTATGTTCTGCCCTAGAGAACTTATGAGGGCTCTCCTGTACCTTTGATTATAGGAGAAATCCATATACCCTTGATTCACATCATAGATAACAATTCTTCTTTGAAAATACAAAGGAAGAGGCTGGGAAGAATCGCTCTGCTTAATCAGAATGAACATGAGCAGAGTCCTGTAATGACTGAAGCAGCCACAGAGATAAAAGGAGACACTCTTCTCCTGGGATATTAGCCCCTCGTTTTTTACCCGTGCATCCTTTCATAAGGCAGCCACTTTGCAGCCCAATTTTCTTTCGTACCAAGTGCAGGTAAGAGGAGACTTCGTAGGAAACGTTTGTTGCACAATTTAAATGAGCATGCCATAGATCACATGCACAATAATGGATATCGCACATATGATTTCCCCAAGGTTGTACCGCTTTTTAGCTGTTTGCCCATTTGAAGAATTCTTCAGTTAAGGCTCTAAAGAAGAGAGAGTTCTAAGTGCCATCATATATAGGTACTGTAAGATGACCTAAAGTATACCACTCTTTCTTACTGGGCATTGATCAGTGAACAATCATAGGAAGTCTTTGTTGTGGAAAATGGATTTAACCAGATGTTACGGTTTGACTCTCAGTGTCCCCCACAATGCCTCATGCAGACATGGGGCGGGTTTCTAGCGTTTATGACTGATTGATTGATTGATGGCTGTGAGTGCTATACCTAACCTGGGGCAGGTAGTTTGCATATATCAGGGAGAGAAAGAGGCTGCTTGCCACCACTCTGCAATTTTGCTCTTACTGTTTCGGTGTCTTGTGCCACCATGAATGGTTGCCCTCTGCCATGTGCCATTCTGCCTTGGAGCAAGCCAAGTATGGACTAAAGTATCCGCAAACTGTGAGCTAACTAAATGTTTCCCTCCTTAGTTATGGGCATCAGGTATTTTGTCTCAGCAATGAGAGAAACAGGACACCAGAAAAAGAAATCTAGAGGGAGCACTGTGTGCCACCAAAAATATTATCTCCCGCTGGACTGTGCTTTTCTAAACAGTGTAGTTCTTCCTGGTTCGTGTCTACAAAAGTGGTTCTTAAACTTTCTTCCGTATCAGAATCATCCGGTAGGTTCTGAGTCATGCACAACTTGACCCTTCTCCCAGGGCTCGTTAGTAGGTGTGTGGAGGGTAAATTGTTTACATTTTTCACAGGTTCCCAAGCTATGGGCTGTAGCTGGTATGAAAACCATATTTTAAGAAGCACTAATCTAGAGAGATGTTTTTATCTCTGTCCCTGCATATCAATATTTGCTGGTGCTAAGCAACTAAATTCAATCAAATAAAATTATTATTCTTCCTGCAACTGTATATCTTAATTAAGTTGTGGTTTGCATTTCTGAAAACATGAAAGGAAATAAATAAAAGAGGATGGTCAAAAGGGAGGTTGAGAAGATCAGACAAGAGAGTATCTGACATGCAGCCAGTCTCACCCAAAACCATCACGCACATCAGTCAGAGTGGAATATGTGTTTTGACATCAAATAGCCCTGAAGGCTCAAGATGTGGGGAAATCTCTAAGTTGTGAACTTTGGCTCCAGTGCAGAAATAGAGAAATGTCTGTTTGAATGGCTGTGATTTCTCAGCACGTAGCTTAGAAATAATGAAGTCACCAAGTGCTGTTGCCTTCAAGGTGATTTATGTCTCTCAGTGGATAGGAGGAAATCTCTCAATTGCCTGTGAGGTATTTGATGTTCCTTATTAAAGACAGCTTTAAAACTCATGCATGTATTAGCTAGACTGAGGGGAATTTAAACAGAGCTACTTTGTGTATGGAAGAGGCTTCCCCTATAGATGCTATTATTCATGGGGGTGATGGTGTTGGACAATCAATGACCCATCCATGGATAGAGATACAAATGTTTGCTAAGGTGCTAGCATTTGGGAGAAAATTAAGAGAAGAGGTACATATGTGGGAATAATTGCTAGGGAATCATTTTCTTTTAAACTGTTTCATGACCTAATTTGTCTGTTTGTTTTGTCTGGCTGTTTCCACTCAGTAGTAAGTATTAATTATTTAAGTTTTCTACTTGTAGCTGATTGAACAGCTTTAATTGGACCGATATACTCAGAGCTTTCGGTAGGAAAGAGTCATCAAGAGAGAGGGTCTGTAGTTCTCTTGCTGACATGTGATTTCATCTTTGTGTGTGTTACAGTCAAGTTGGCTTCTTCTGTATCCTTGTCTTTCTGAGAATCATTTTCTTTATTACAGGGTGAGCTAATAAGGGTGTTTGGTGAGTGGGCACGTGTATGTGCATAGGTAATTATTTCAGAGGAGCCCACCAGGTGTTTTTGTACATTCAGTGGGTCCAATTGCAGCATGTTGATAAAACTATATTAACCAAATTTGATCTATTAGAAGAGTAGTTATAGTTCCTTTTCCTGAAAGATCTTGTGAAAAGAAATATGTTTTCATAGGTAGTTCCTTGTGTTAACTAAATTTTCCCATTAGGATCTCTCTCTGTCTCTCTGTCTCTCTGTCTCTCTCTCTGTCTCTCTCTGTCTCTCTCTCTCTCTCTCTTCCCTCACTTCCTATGTTGCTTTAACAGTTAGTCCTGGATTAAATAGGACCTTAAATTCTTATACTACTTATACCCAACAAATTGTAAATGTCTGGAAGAAAACCTCTCCACCTTTCCAAATTACTAGTGTTGAAGAAAAACCAGTGCCTTCCCTGTTCTTTAACACTCTGACCCCCACCCCATTCGCCAACCCTTAATTTTAGCCTAGAGGAGGAGTTGAGTGATAGAACACTTGATTAATAGGTGTGAGACCCTGGGTTCAAGCCTTAGCAATGCAAAGAAAAACATAGTATTATTCAGACACTGTGTTTTCACTGCAAGTACTTTGGCGATCTCTTTTTTCTTGTCTGGATATTTAGCTCTTCCTTCAGTGTTATAGCTGAAAATCATACCACTTCCCAGATATGTCCTGATGTATTTAATAATGTATTTATGTATCTTATCACTCATGTTCAGCTATTACAACTAGCAACAGAAATACCAAAATGTGCTCAAATGAAAAACTATGCAAAATAAATTTGAAAAGTACACTAGGGCTGGGGATATAACTCAGTGGAATAAGCGCCTGCCTAGCAAGCGCAAGGTCCTGAGTTCGATCCCCAGTAGCGCCAAAAAAAAAAAAAAAAAAAAGTACAGTAGTGTGCTCCACGTATTTAATGTTTTTAATATCTGATTGCTCAGTTTTAAATCACTCATTGCAGATATAGACAATGTCCACTGGAGCACACATTGATTTTTAGATCTCACAGATGATAATCTTAGAAAATTCACGTGAGCTGAGTGAAGAATAATTATAGCTATGCTATGGAAGCTGGAAATCTCGTTACACTTTTCTGAAAAAACAATTTCAGTTAGGTGATATGCTTGTACATGTGTAAGAAAACTGCGAGGCTGTACTTTAGTGGTGGTTAATTAGAAGTTAGAAGTTACACAGTACCTCAGATATTTCTCTCCAAACTTACACCAGCTAATTTATTAAATAACATCATCATTAGAGAGAGTAGGAAAATGATTGTGAAGTGGATGTTGTTACTGTAGGAAGCATACGTGGGCCTCAGCACCCCGGATGTATGAGTTGCACGTCTGTCCAGCAGTTAAAGTGCTCAGTCTATCTCTTGGTCAGGGAGAACCTGATTCTGCAGGTTTTGTCTCCTGGTGGAGTTTCCTCCAAAATACTGGTGTCTCAGTGCAAATGAATCATTGCAGAAAGGATATTTGTGCTCTCAACATCCAGAAAAACAACTCATTCAATCAAATGGGCCAATGACGTGAAAAGACACATCTCAAGTAAAGAAGCAGAAATTGAAAAATCATGAAAATATGTTCAACATCTCTTTAGCCACTAGGAAAATGCAAATCAAAACTATGCTGAGATTCCGTTTTACACCAGTCAAAATGGATACCATCAAGAATATAAAAAACAACAAATATTGGCAAGGACACGGAACAACGAGCTCTGCTCTGGTGCTGGTAGAAATTTAAGTTAGTACAGCTTCTATACAAATCACTGTGGAAGTTCAGAAACCTAAAAATCGGTTTTAGCATTGGATCCAGCCTCACAACTCCTTGGCATGTTCCCATAGGAATTAAAGTTAGCACACTATAGTGATACTTGCAGTCTCATGCTTGTTGGAGCACAGTTCACCTAGCTGCTCATCAACAGATGAACGGCTAAAGAAAATGTGCTACTTGTACAATATGGAGAATTTTTCAGCCATAAAGAAGAGTGAAACTGTGGCATTTGGAGGCAAATAGATGGAACTGGGAATAATCTTGTTAAATGAGCTAAGCAAGATTCATCAGGACAAGTATGGTACTTTTCCGCAGTGATGCACAGGATCTAAGATAAATGACAGGAAAGTTCCTGGGGAAATATTATTAAACTAGAAAAAGAAGGGAAAAGGGATAGGAATAAGAGAATAAGGGTATACATCTATTGCACCTATTGTGAAATGAAAGGAAACTGCTCAAAAGTAAAGAGCAACTGGGATGAGGGAAAAGAGGAAAGAGGGGGAAATTATGTACATATGTATACACAGGATAGCTAACATAGTTGTAGTACTGACTTCTATTGCTGTACTGAAACAATCAGTCAATGATTAATTACTTGATCAATTTTGCATGTCTCTATTTGTTTTCCTGAGAAACCATTTTGAAGGTGTCAATATGTAACACAACAACCATTGTTAATTTCCTACAATTTTGTCTGTAATTCAGTATTGCTTGTATTGTTCTTATGCTATTTTGTAAATGGATGTCTGTTTGTTAATATGCATTCTTTCTTTAATTTTTTAAAATAAATTTTAAAATCACAATAAGGGTACAAATATGGGTAGTGGTGGGACAGACATGATCCAAATATATACATGTGTGAAACCCAACATTTCATAAAATCAATAGATCAAAATTTATTGTTGTTACCACATCATGTGGTAGTGAAGATTCAAAGACAGACAGATTACTCATCCCCCTCACTGGAAGAGGCTGGACCTGCTCAAATGGCCAAATTGTTCAAATCCAAAAGGGGAAAGTATCTAGAAGACTAAATTTAGTTCAGGGGCATCATTAAGATCCATAGTGTTTGTTATGGTTTACATCTAGATGTCTCCCCAAAGCCTCATGAGCTCATAAATGGGGCTTTTGGGGCAGTGACTAGAACACAGGGATGTGATACTTGATCATAGGTGTGTGACAAAGGATTAATCCATTGATGAGTTTACAGCTGGTATGGTGCTGGGAGGTGAAACCTGGTATGAAACCTGGTGGGTCACTGTGGATGTGGTCTGGATGTACATATATTCTTCCTCCTCCCTTAATCACTGGGTACTTCCTGCCAACCTTGCCATGGGCTGTTTCTCCTCTGCTGTGCCACTCTACCATGCTGCGCTGCCTTGGAGCCAACTGACCATGGACTGAAACCTCTCTAAACTGTGAGCTAAAATAAACCTTCCTTCTTTTAACTTTTAGGTTTCAGGGAATTTTGTGCCAGCAATGAAAAGGTAGCTAAGGTATCATTGATCACTGAACACGCTATTATATTTTATCAAAAGAGATGTTGACTGGATTCAACATTTTTGTGCCCCCAAATACATCCAGGTAAAGGCAATATCCAAGCCGTGGAAGAAATATTTAAGTGGGTACCCCATGAAGAGACATTGCTCCATGTTGAAGATTGCTCTTCTGGGCTATGCAGTAGCAGGTCTGTTTTGTTTTATTGGTCCCTCAAATTGTGGATGAAAAGTCACCTCCTCTCTAGTCACACAACTTACTTAACAGTGCAGTGTCGTGTGTGTGCGTGTGTGTGATAGTTGAGATTGAACTCAAGGCTTTCACACTAAGCTACTTTTGTAGATACTTTTTAAAACAATTTTTTAGACAGTATATCATTGTTTCTAAATTGCCCAGGTTGTGTTTAAACTTCGGATTCTTCCCGTTTAACCTTTCTAGAATGCGGGGAGTACAAGTTTGTCTGCCCCTTGAGTAAAGTGTGTTTTGTGATCTCAGGCAATATGAATTGGCCTTTGGGTTACTTATGCCACAAATATGTTCATAACTTTGAAAAACAATTATTCAACTTCCTGTCTTGTCCACGGATAATATGACTGTGCCATATAAAGATAATTTTACTGTCTTTTTTTACTGTCATTTTAATCATCAACCTAGATGTACCTTCAATGCACTATGTGTTTAACCATGACTTCTACTAATGCAAAAGCTGTATCAATAGGATTCATATTTTTAGCCTTTTAAATAAATATACAACCTAATTAAATCTTAACACACTTTAGCACATATGAGATTGATGTTTGTTAAAGTAGGATAAAATTTAGAAATAAATGTATAATCATTTGAATAACATACTATTCAGGGAGCAAAAAAAGTTGTTCTAAATAAAGATAAATTATAAATAAATAACTTACCTAAATCATTTCCCCTTAACAAGAATTCAAAATTGTTTTCTGTTTTGTGATTTGAAAATAAAACCTGAATATAAATCCAGATAACCCTAAGTAGTTCACATTTTTCTAAATTAAAATAAAAGGGTCAGGAATAGCTAAAAACTAATGAGAAACTTTTCTCAATCAAGCAAAGGAAATGTAAAGTTTTTTTATGATTTTGTACGCATTGGAAGTAATAAAATATGATACTGGTGTTCTAAGGACCAAGACTAAACCTTGAACAAACCCTCCTTTATCCAGCTCTGGGCTTCTTATGGAAACAGAACACACAGATACACAGCTGCCAACTTGGTAGCTGACTCGGATTCAAAAGAATAATCCTCTTTATAAAAAACATACAGTATGCTATTCTTTAAAGCAATTAGTTCACCTATGTTAAAAACAACAACAACAAAACTTCTAGAAGGATGCTCCGGAGAAGTGTATGTTTTGACTAGCCTGTGTATTCTCAGTTTTAGTACATTCTTCCCCAGGTAATTCACAAATGAACTGTCCCTTTAAAATCTAAGAACATTAACAAGGTAAATGAGGCAGCTACCATGGGTCTGTTCCTTTTCTGGCTGTTTCTTTGAAGTTATGTAAATAATTTCAAAGGCATGTTGAGGAATGCTAGATGTTAGAGATTTGTATCTTTTGAAAGTGTGGCAATCGAGCTGAGATCTTCCCGTTTCTTAGCGTATATGCTCACCTACATGCTGGACCACATGATTATAATTGAACCTTGAGACTAGAATTAATCTTTTTGCTTAAAACACTGGCTCTGGACCAGAAGTTATTTACTGACAATTCCACCCCAGCCCAGCAGACTTCTGGCAATGTATGGAGACAGTCTTGGTTGGAGAGAGAGTAATTGTGCTGCCATCAAGTTAGCAGAGACCAGCGGTATTTCTGAGCATTCCACAGTGCTCTGAACAGTGCCCACAACAAAGTCCCCAAATGCCAGTAAGGCAAAGGCTTCAGAGGCTGTGAACTCCCTGAGCTGGAGGTAGAGTGGTTTGCCACCTTGTGAAGCTTGGAAATTTGTTGGCAGAGCCCTGGTCCAGCTGGGATTTAATGTTTTTGGATTTCAGTAGAAAGACCTGGGTGAGTCCCAACCTACCTGCTATTCAGCTTAACCATATGAAGAAGAAATGCCTGGCCTGCAACCTTCCCTGTAATTTGTGTCTGATGACGCGCCAACTCTATCCCATAAATCTGCGAGGACACCCACCAGAGTGTGATCGCCTTCTGCAGGGGAATGCTGGCCCAGACGGCACGCTACACATGCTACAGCTGTGTTTTCACTCAGTTCTTTTCTTTGCAAGCACGGGGCATTTGTGAAGCCATTACAAACCATGGCAAACACTCAGGTGCATATACATGCAGTTGCAACTAGTGTTACAACATGTTTTTTATAGACAGAGACATTCTTGGTGGCACAAGGAGATTTTTGGCAGACCAGATTGGAGGGTTCATTTTTTTTTTTTTTTTTGTCCAAATGGATGGTTAATAGTCCTCTCCATCGCATCCTGGTTATCAGGAATTTAGGGTACAAGAGGGATTTCTTTTTATCTTTCTGTAAGTTCTATGCTATGCTCCAGGACAGTTATTTATTGGTGTGCTGCAAGTCAGCAGCATTTACTGAGACTCACTAGTGGCTAACTCACCTCTGGCTTTGGGATGTGAAACGCAGCTCTTTTGACAGAAAATTGTGTCTTTTCTGATGGCTGTTGTGGTAAATGGAGCCCTTGCCCTGTTGCATATGTCTATACCCTTCCCATCTCTTGAGCTGTATGGGACCTATGGCTATGCAGAGATGACTGCATCCTTTGGTCACCATTATGGCAAAGGTAATGGGAGCATTTGTTCCATGGTACCGCTTCATCCTGTACAACTCTCGCTATGGTTTGGAACTTTCATACATCCCCCAAGGTTCAAGTGTTGAAAATTTGATCCCTTGTGGTGGTACAGTTGGGTGGTGGTGAAAGTTATAAGGGGTGGGGCCCAGCAGGAGGTCTTTAGGTCACTGGGGGCGTGTCTTTAAAAGAAGTTGTGGGACTGGTCTCTTTTTCTCTCTTTCACTTTCTGCCATGAGGTGAGTGGCTTTGTTCCAGTATATGTTTCCACCCTTTTTTGCTGTCTTACCCAATATAATGGGGGCCAACCAATCACAGATTAGAACGTTGGAAACTGAAAGTCAAAATAAACTTGTCCTTTCTCTAATTTGATCATGTTGGTGGGTTTTTTTTTTTTTTTTTTTTTTTTTTACAGTGGAGGAAAACTGACTAACACAACTGTGTTGTAGGTGACTGAAGGGGGAAACTTCTACTACCTTGGACGGAGTAAATCACCATGTTGCAAAAGGACCACATGGTTAAGACCCAAGGACAGTCTCTGGCAACTGAGATTGGCCCCTGGGCAACAGCTAGCAAGCAGAGAAGGAGCTCATTCTTACAACCACATGAAGTGGGTTCTTCCACGACATCAGTGAGCTTAGAAAAGGACTCTATGCTCCAGAAATGAATGAAACGCAGCTGACATTCAGGAGGATGTGATCAGGGTTCCATGTGTGAGTTTCAGTAGTCCAGTCTCTAAACTGGTGCTTGTTCAGATTACCCTGTTAGCTGAGATGGTGTGTAAGGACCATGGAATACGCCGAGCTCTCAAACAGGATCCTTACCCACTCTTCGATTCCCTATACTTCTGTGGTTCCCTTACAGTGGAAAGGGAGAGAATATTAGCAATAAACTTCCAAAATCCTGTTCCAGAGTTCTCAGTGGCAATGTAATGCATTATAATACAATAAAATTCCCCTTATATACTAACATATATTATTTCTATGTACTTCACTTATTGACTACCACTCTGGACAACCTCTACACTGGGATTTCAAACTAGCAGTATTTTTGCGAGCAGCATGTTCTCACAGAATAGAACATGAGCAGGAACCAGAGGAACGAGCAGCCAGTGGCCACACAGCATATTGACATGGACTGACACAAATGTGGATTGCTGGAAGCTTCCTGCATCCTTTAAGGTTTGATGGAGGAGTAAGTTGTTCAAGGCGAACAAGTGGAGAGATGAAGGGAAAAGGAAGGGTTTCAGGCTGAAGGAACATCCAGCGCTATGCACTGGACAGGGGAGAGAGTAGTGCTTTTCTTGCCAACTATAAATAAAGCAATGGATACATGTGAGACTTTATGAAACAGGTGTGGATGACTGAGGCAGTGGAGGACCAGAATCTAGGAAGAGTACCTTGCATATTATGCTGCAGAGCATGCACGTTATCCCAAGGACGTTGAAAGATGTAGAGATATGAAAGCATTTTCAAGGCATGGGCAGGCTCCAGTGCTAATGCGCTTGCTTTAGTTGCACTTGGATTGGCGAAAACTCAATGTGTGGAAGCCAAGATATGCTTTGGGAAGCTGTTTCACTTCTCTGTGAGACAAAGGATGCTATAGAAAACACATAGACAGTGGAGAAAGAAAAAAGAGGATTTATGGAGGAAACAGAATTTAAAGGCCTTTGTGCTGTGTTAGAAATGGTGTGGAGAGAAGTGCTCAAGTCTTGGCTTGACAAGATGAGTGTTCCCTGGTTCCAGGTGCTAAGGTGACAAATGTCAGGGAAAAACAGGGAGTTTAGGGACTGAAGATAAGTTTCAGTGTGGCAGTTGGTGAGCTTATATTCCTGTGCTTTCGGTGTGCTGAGTGAAATTATTACACAGGGTCCAAGAATGTGGTGTGCCTCAATTGGGAATACATGTGTCCAGATGTTTGGCTGTGGTTTTATTTATTATTTTTGTGTGTGTGTGTGTGTGATACTTGAGGAGCTTGTGCTTGCCAGGCAGGTGCTTATTCCACTGAGCTATATCCCCAGCTCCCGGTTGCGGTTTATAGTGATAATGCTAAGTGGGGGCATAGACAGTGTGTAATAAACAATGAAGCTTAAGCAGAGGCAGTATTAAATGTAGCGGGCAGCTGGTAATGTTCGAAGACTTTCTGAGTCCTACCACCAGAGGGACAGAGGCTATTAGCATGCAGTTGCTGAGCACCCAGGACACTGAAACATCCTGAAAGCCAACGTTCTGTCCCCCTGGCCAGAGTTTCAATTCTCCACCCCTTCTTGGTTCCTCTGTGTGATTGATGAAGGTTTCTGCCATATGCATCTTTATTTGAGGTGATCCTTCCATGTGGAGGTGCTAGTTGCAACCTACCTGATACTCCAGGCCCTCACATCTTGCATGGACTGTGCTTAGGTGTAAGCCACAGGCTCCACCTCTTTATTGCACTGTGACCTCCTCTAACTCGTGCCTGCTTGCTTTAAAACCATGGATTAAAATACCCTGGCCCCAGTGAAGGTGTTGGCCCCTGGGTCTCTCTGTGTGCTCCCAGAGTTCCATGTGCGTACATCCTCTGTGTCCCATGCACCCATGGGAGCAGTTACATAATAATGAATTGTACTCAGTCACTCAATGGACAGTCAGTAAGTACTGTTTCCCAGAGAACTTACTTTTGTTACAATTGCTTTAGCAATGACAAATCTTCCCTGTGAACACTCTTCCTGAGCGTGTTTTCTCTATTCCAGCACATGATGGTATTTTGTTGGTTCACTAGGATGACATACTGACAGTGATGTCAGACTCCAGTACTTGATAGCTAAACCACAAACATGTAGATAAGAAAAGATACAGGGAAGGTAGGCTAGATTTTCCTCTCTTACTTCGGTTTACTTGGAATTTCTACCTTGATTAGAGCAAAGTAAACCGAAGTAAGAGAGGAAAATCTAACCTACCATCCCTGTATCTTATCTTATCTACCAGGATGTGGAAGAGACATATTCATTCCCATATTTATAGCAGCACTGTTCACAGTGGCCTCCACACATGATCAGATGGATGCTTTGGTAAAGAAAGCATGTGTACACCTGGTGGGATGCCACCCACCCATAGGAAGAGTGAAAGCCAGCTACTTGGGGCAACATAGGTAGAACTCGAGAACATTATGTTAAGTGGGATGAATCAGGTACAGAAAGACAAGTACCACATTGTGCTCACTTTATGTGGAATTGAAAAGCTCATCTCAAAGAAACAGAGAATTGTGCACTCAGGAAGGGTGCAGGGAAGAAAAGGGGAGGAGTTGGTAATTGTGTAGATAGATGGTTAAAGCAGGTGGATTGGGAGAGTAAACCCTCCTTTTGATAACAGTGGAATACCTATGGTTGACATCAACCAATTCAGTATATCATTGGAGCTACCAGAAAGCAGTTTGAAGTTCCCAACCAAAAAATATATATATCTGAGGAGATGCAAATGATAATTACCACCCTCTGATCATTACACATTGTATATATGTGATGAAATGCCACATCCTACCCCCATAATTATGTCAACTACCCTGTGTCTGTCACTTAAAAATAAAAATACAGCTTCATAGCTTAGATTAGTTTGTGCCAAAACAACAAGAAAAGTGGTCTTGTATTTTAAATTTCCCCCAGGCAATTTGTTAATGAGTCCTTCTATTTCCTGAGAAGCAACACAGTTAATTAACTAATTATAACTTGCAACACCTATTTAGTTTCTATTTGCTATGGTGCAGAAGCAGGAAATGTAATGGGAAAGGAATGAGGATTCTGGTACCTTTCTGACTGAAATCAATAAGGAGAACATCCAAAGATATTTTCCATTGCATTGCTGGGGTGTGTTTAATTCTTACATCAATTTCAGAGAGAGGGATGAGTTGCATTTTGATGGAAATGAAACTGTTGGCTTTTTGACTCTTTCCATAAGAAGAGCTAACAAGGACAAATTAGCCAGCATTTATGTAATCCATGCTACCAAGCTAGGACAATCTCTTCTCCATTGACGTGGAAGTCTGAGGGTGATGCTGTTTAGGTGGGAAAAGATGTACATAAAGGTACCCATGGAGATATGGCCATGGACATTAACACAGTGTATTTATAGGAAAGCATTTGTGTTAATTGTCTAGGCTTAAAGGAGAAGTGTCTACAGAAGGCACCTGATTTAATCCTCACAGTGTTTTAGCCCCCAACCATCTCTGTGCTGGATTTAAAGAAAGCTAAATATGGTGGATCTGGTAACAGCTCACACTACACAACACAACGCGATTCTTTTCATGTTCTCTGTGCTTGCAAAATGAAAATCCAACACCGTATTTTCTTGAAAAATGAGAATGCAAACTGTGCCCCTTGGAATGAGGTTAATGTAAAAATTAAAGAAATAACAAAAGATTAATCTCACAGTTAATACCATAAAAGTGCCAAAATGGGACTGTAAATGTGACCTCAGCCTGGGAAACTTAGCAATTTAGTGAGAAACTATCTAAAAATATAAAGGGGTTGGAATATAGCTCAATGTGAAGGCCCGGGTTTCAAACCCTAGCACCACAAAAGAAAAAAAAGTATGGAGACCTGAAAAGGATTCAGGAATCCTGTGATTTGTCATTTTAAGTAAAACTTTCTCATTCTGCAAGAGCAAATACCCATCACTTAATGCTGAGGTCCTAAGCAAAGGAAATTAGACATCCATGGAGCTCTCTCCGGAGTAGGCCTAAAAGACGCTGGCTTTTTTTATTTCCTCCCCTTCAGTGGTACAAGAATGTGTGCAGTTCGGTTGATTTCGGTGTTATGCCTGTTTTATATTTTACTTGTGCTTTTTCTTTACTCTATAGCTAGTGATGTGACAATAACATGTCTAGAAAGAGTTTCGAAAGGGAAAAGATTTGGAAAGAGAACAAGGACGGTCCAATACCGTATTTTCCAAGCAGTTAGAGACTATAAACCAAACTCCAAATTCTGGATATATAACGTGATATAGTCTTAGTGAATGTGATCCCTTGAAAATAAGATGTGAGCTTTTGGACATTAAGCAGCTTGTAATGGAAAGCATTTAATAGGTTAAATAAAAGAATGAAAAATAACCTTCAAATTGAAGATTGGGAAAGATCTCTACAATGTAAAGTAAAAGGGATTTTTTTGGCTTTGGCACAATACACCCCAGTGTTGGCTGAAGCAAAACATACTTCAAAGGAAACTTGAAGATTTGGTGGCATCTGAAACAAGTTGTTTTCTTTTTCCAGGAGGCTTCAAAACATGTCTTATTTTATCCAGGAATTTTATATATTTAAATCAGAAGAGAAAATGGAAATTTAGATACTCATGAGAATCAACGGTGTGGAGGGATTGTGAATATATTTCTGAGCCTGGGTAGCCAGTCTTTCTGCAATCTGATGCTCTCTGTCACTGCGTTGTGCCCCCTGCCTGTCTTCCTGATGCCCCCATAAGCCCGGTATGTATAGGCTGGAAAGTTCTTTCTCTGTGCAGATCATGGTTTGGTCTACATCACCAAAACAAGGGGCACTGTGTCTTCTTTTCATGTTACTGCTTTAGAGAGAGGCTCATTTTCAGATAAGGATACATGCTTCCAGGTCAATGATCAAAGTGTCAGGTTTACACTTTACCTTTCAGAGACTGGTAACCATACAAAGACAAAGCAAAGCAAACAGAAATCTGTTTCTGGGGAAATCTGTTTCTGCACAAATGATATTCCAGTTGGGCCGTCCTATCTTTGGGGAGACTCAGCACATGAAGTTTCTATATTCAAATAATTCAATCCATCGCTAGCTTCTGCTTTAGCAGCATTACAGAATACTGCTTTTTAAAGTGATAGTCCATTTTCTCTTTTCAGTGTGATAAGCTTGGGAAAATGTGGCAAAACAGGATTTCACCAAGAAATACTGAAGAGAAAGTCCTTAGCTTCTGCCTATTACTACTGCCTAAGTAAGTCATAATTCCCTAGTTTGAAACCATCTTCCAAGGTAATATTTTGTTCCCAAAAACTTATGTAAATGCTAGGATGCAATATGTATATGTACCTATTCCCCAAGAAAAATTTAACTAGTGTGTATCACAGAGTACTAATGTTTTAAAGTGGTATAGAACTCTAAACAAAGAACTGACATAAATGGCAAAATGTCCATATCCACACCTGTGTAAAGGATTACATTTTTGCAAGCAATGGAAGAGTTTTAAATTAGTGGATGACAGCAAGATGAAAAGTAACATTTGTACTTAAATGGCTACTTTGCAGGAATGAATATACTCATTGTCTTCTTGACTTCAAACACTTGTGTACTTTTGAAGTCAGGTTACTCTTTAGCACCATTGATGGTGCAGCCACTGGGAAAGTTCATGTGATCTTGTAGACACAACTGCAGGAACTCAATCCGGTCTTCACCAGACGCGGTTTCCTGGGAAATACACTTTCACCCACGACTTGAAAAAGGAAGGGCTGTGAACACCTGCATCTCTCTGCCTTCTCCAGGCTGAGTTTGATCTTTGGAAAGCACATGTTGCGCTTTTTAAATTTTCTCATTTGATGTTCTTCATTAATGAGACCTTTATTTTTCACTTTCACTGTGGGAAATTACACTCACCAGCTTGCTCATCAGAAAACTTACATTAAAGAAAATCTCATTTAAGACAGTAAAAGATTATATACATTTTAGGAGATTGGAAGGGAAAATTAAACACAGAAACAAGTCTCTGTATTCCAAAGACACTAAATTTTAAGTACCTGCTTTATTTGCTTATTAGGTGAATAATTGAAATTCTCTCCTACTCAATTTTATTACCCATTAGGATAGGAGAAACTTTCAAGCTCCACATGATCCAAAATTTTCAACACTAATAACTTCTTTTCCAGCAGGTAAAAGTTTCTCAATTTTATATATCCAGGTGTTTTTTTCCAAAACCTCAAAAACTAGCTTATACTCATCACTGCAAAATATGTGTACAAGTAATTTAACTAATACAGAGTAACATAATTTTTACATAAAAGTCCCACTGCAGATTTAAAAACCTACCTGCTGGAAATGATGCCCACCACGCCAATAATCTGGAGATAAATTATGAAGCTTTTTAAAATTCATTATTCTATATAGTCAATTCTTGGCCATCAAGCCAAATTTTATGACATCATTGTTCTTAACATCTGTTGAATTTCAGGCAGGGAATTACACTAGAAAGCACAGCAGTTCTGTTCCGTGGTTCTTTTCCATCTGGCACATTGGAGATAGACTTTCAAAATCTTTTTTCAGTGTCCTTTGTTTCTTTTTCGTGGCCAATGCAAATGTGCATTTTGAAGATAGACTTTACAATCATAAAGCAGTCTCTCTCTCTCTCTCTGTCTCTCTCTCTGTCTCTCTCTGTCTCTCTGTCTCTCTGTCTCTCTCTCTCTCTCTGTCTCTCTCTCCCTCTGTCTCTCTCTGTCTCTCTGTCTCTCTGTCTCTCTCTCTCTCTGTCTCTCTCTCTCTGTCTCTCTCTCTCTCTCCCTCTCCCTCTCTATGTTTTGTTTTATACTTACATGGTGCTTTATGGTTGTGTAGCTCATTCACAGCTACCTGGAAGACTAATGTGTGTCCCTACTGACTATGAGGAAAAACACAATGTCATAATATCTGATTCAGCCATAGTAAATCATACAGCAGTGGCAGAGGGTGTCTGGGCAGGTTTGTTCTGAGGGTATCATGATGACCTCAAAGCTGACTTAGATGTGTTCCTGCCATTTTGATTAGAGATACACGAATATTTGTGCCTTTTTGTCTAGGAAAGATTGTGTGCACCAATTGCATCCCCTCACTGGTCTGCTCCGCAGAGCATCTGAGGATTGCACCAGGGGTCCCAGGGCAGTTTCCCCCAGGACGTATTTAAACCAGCTGCTATTTCCATTTTCATTTTAGTAGGAATGATCAAGTTCTTCTTGGACATAGCAAAGGTTGCTCATCTTTTATTCTTAGAATAAACGTTCGTGTGTATATTAAAGTATGTACTGTGATGCTGTCGGGCACATATACTCTGTGACAACAGTACCAGAATTGGGTAAATGCACATCTCCATCATCCAAGATTGTTACAGGTTTCTGCTTGTTTGTTTGTTTCTCTGCCAGAGGCAGTTTAAATCCATTTAGTTAATATGAGTCATAAATACGGTACAAATGTATCACCTCAAGACCTTGTGTTGAATGTTAGATCTAGACTTATTTTTCCTGCATATATGCTATGCTGCATTGTCTAGCTAATTGTAAATTCTAATTTTGCGGGCATTCATTTCTGTCAATGGTTTCTTCTGAGATCAATTTATTTTGTCAATATTGTTTTAGATCTTAATTTTGTCAAAAAGTTTGAAAGAAGCTTGAAAGCCTGTTGATTCTTAGTTTATAGCAAGTTTTAGAATATAGATAGTTGATATATAAATAATAGGTAGATAGATAGATAACATATGCTAGATACACTCATGGACAATATAGGATTCGTAGCTGAACTGAGAGATAGCATGATAGGTCTGTAGCTACAAAGGCCACTACTGTTGTGCTTATGTTCCCAAGCCATTATAGATTGTGTGAGCGTGGATGCATACATGTGTGTGTGTTAATATAACAAACTTTTAAACATCTGAAGTCAGTTCTTCCTCCTTTTATGCTGAAATTGCAAGCTCAAAAGAGTGAAACAAAAATAGTTGGGTAAAGAATTCTCCACTTCATTTATGTCTTGCTCTTAAAGGAAGATATTGTCCTCTTCAAGGAAAATAATGAATATTTGCAAGATTTTCGGTTTCTGCTTCTTTGTGTTTTCATTTCACAAGAAGAAGCAAAGAAAAATTTTTAAAAAGCAAGCAAAGTTTGTTTTTGTTTGTTTTATGTTGTTTTTTGTGAGACAAGGTCTCAGTATATAGTTCAGGCTGGCCTTGAATTCACTTATGTAACCCAGGCTGGCCTCAAAGTCGTGGTGATTCCTGCCTTAGCATACTGAGTGCTAGGATTATATATTTGCACCACCATGCCCTGATGGCCAAAAGTAACTTTTGAAGAAAGACATAAAGATAAAATAGAGAAAACCAATTTCTTTCAACTCCCCAAAATTAACCTGCATTGAAACATTTTCAGCCAAAGGCAAGTGCTTCCAAACATAATGTGTTTTCATTCAAGCTAAAGAGAAACCAAAGTAACATAATGTGTTCTTACTTAGAATAAATACTTCCAACAGGCTATTTGGACCTCTCATCAATGTATTTTGGTTTTTCTTCCCCCTGAGCTTTTGCCAAAGAAGGGCTCCATAAATTGGCCTTGAATTTGAAAGTGTTCATATAACACAGTCCATTTCAATTCATTTTTTCAAGACAAACTAACGATTCAGCATTTTCATGGAAACAATAAAATGTGGAACATTATTTATAATTCTCTGTTAAGCTATTGGAGATGATAACATCAAGCAATGTACTTCTATATCTGTTTATGAAACAAGGCCTTGCTTTTAAGCTTTATGTCCTAGAAGTTAGCAAACTCTTTCAATAGTTTAATACATAGTTCAAGATTCGTCACAATCATCCAACCTGCATCTGTAGCAGAAAAGCAGCAAAAAGAAGTGGACATGGATGCATTACAATAAAGCTTTATTTATGGAAGCGGAATTGGGCTTTTCACACAAACAAGCAAATGTGGCTGCATTCCAGTAAAACTTTATTTATAAAGGCAAGACTGTGCTGGTCACACCAACAAGCAAACATGGCTGCATTCCAGTAAAACTTTATGTACAAAAGCAGGATAGTGCTGGTCCTAAACAGTATGTGGCCAGTTCTTGTTATATCATCATACAAGTAATTTATGTCCATTAACATTTCACTGTCCTCCGTGGTAGGGGGGATTTTTGTGTTTATGTTCCTAAGCCTAGTCCCTTGAAAAGGATCTGAGTATGGATTTAGCAATTTTCACCTTTCATTTTCATTTATTGTAAACATCAGGAATCCTTTTCGGCACAGAGTAGAGTATAAGTGTGTCAACAGTAATAATAGCCCGCAATTATTAGTACTAAAAATGTACACTTGGAAAACATGCTACTAATTTAACTATAGAAAAATAAAACCTACCATGACCTAGCTGTAAGTTTGGTTCTTTTTATGGGGGGAGGGTTCTTTTTGAGACAGTATCTTGCTATGCAGCTCAGGCTGGTCTTAAGCTCACTTTGTAGCCCAGGCTGGTCTCAAACTCATAACAATCCTCCTGCCTCAGCCTCTCAACTGCTAGGATTAGAGATATGAGCCACTATGCCCGGCAAGATTTTCATTCTGGCAAAATAGACAAGGAAACCTCAAGGATTTTATACAGCTTTTACATAAAGTCAAGAAAACTAAGCACAGATGACTAGTCACTTTGATGCAATTATATTACTGTGACACACATTTTACTTTATTGATTTCTTGCTAGCAAGTGCGATAACAAGTTATCCTTTCCCTTCATAAATATCTGTCAGAATTCCATGCTGAGATGCATGGCACCACTACCCACAGGGACGTGTGTGGAAATGTTAACTCCCAAAATCTCAGGGCAGGACTTTATGCAAAGAAACGACCTCTGAGGAAGTTGTGAAGGTGCAATGAAGGTCATGAGGCGGACCCTAATAAGTACGACTCATGTTCTTTTAAGAAAAGGAGTAATAGCACATGCTGAGGGAGCAGCATGTCACCACACAGGGAGAAGACAGACTCTATCAGCCACGCAAAGAAGTGTCAGGAAGAATCATCCCCATCCACAACTTCTAGCCTCCAGTCTGCTGTGAAGGCTCCACGCCTATGGTCTTTGGATATGGCCGCCAGAGTAGAGTGCAATCTCTAGAGACATGTCAAATGACCCCTCACAGAATGTGTACTTTGGCCTCTTTGTGCAGCTTTAAAAATTGAATCTGATCGACTACTTTGAAGACAGTAATACGCGATATAACAACCATTGTTAATTCCCTTTAAAAAAAAGGAAATAAAAATAAATTAATAGCCCAGTTGTCAGAGTGAGACCTTCCTTAGACAGGTCGTCTGTGTAAATTTTTAAAACTAATAAACATATGTATGCTTTCACTTTCTTCATTTGAAGTTTCCACAACAGGGACTGAAGGATGATGTCATTGGAAAACTGTTTTGTGAGTATTTTTCTATGCAAAATGTATGTCTATCTACCTCGCAGGTGTAGTGTAGAGTAAAAATAAATCCATGCGCTCAGATGTTATATTATAGTAGCTTCTAGCTTGTGCTTCAGGAATGTGGTGATACAGTGATCAGAGCATGTGGTTCTGTCCAGCACACGCCTCATCTCCATGTGTGATCCGCAGAATTATGTGTAATCAACAAGTCGCATGATAGTTGTGATATATTTTAAAAAGCTTGTGCCTGTATTCTTCCAAGCACTCTTTGGGCACAGAACATCCTCTGTCAGTACATGGAATCATACTAAACTGATGTTTCATGTCACCCGCCATGAAGTGCTGGGCGGCACATACATTGCAGGCATTGACATGAGTGCTGAAAAGCTGTCTTGAAGAGAAGCCATATACAATTTCACTTGCCATAAAGATTCCACAGCCTGCAGTGAGGCATCGCTGTCTTCAGAGCAGAACCAGTCTTGGGAAACGGAAGGCCACCGGTTGAGTAACAGAAATAGTTCCTTTCATTTGGTCTCATTGTTTAAAAGTGAGCTCCCTGAAGAACCCAAAATTCTTAGGCATTCACCTCTTTGGCACAAAACATGAATCTGGACCAGAAAAAGGTATGGCTGTCTCCTTTGGTGTATTCTGCCTTTTGGTTTTCTTTCTTTCCCATTCTTTTTGTGGCAGGACCAGAACAGCCACACAAGAATGACAAAGCCAAAGTACACACTCTGTTTGCCCAGCCAAAGTGGAAAGAATGAGACCCACTGTGACCAGGCAGCTGTGGTGAGACCTACAGCAGGGTTTGATGGGTAAGAAAGAGCTAGGTCTCCACTCTTTCAGGCTGGTTCTGAGATCGGCTGTTTTAGAACTCCCACTTTTCCTGGTTAAAATGAAAAGATGTGAAGTACAGCAGGAGACATGAAACCGAAATTCTGATGGACAGAAGTAAGAGGCCAGCAAAAACAAATCACAAATTTTTTTTAATCTGAATAAATATCAGTTATAATGCCCCCTCTTTTTCTCATTCTAAAATGCTGTATTTCTTTTAAAGTAAATGAAGAAACAAATACAAGTATCCCCATTTAGCAAGTAATTTGGCATGCTTTTCAACTCATGAAGCTTGGGTTGATTTTAAAGGATGTTTGTATAAAAGGGGCAGTATTTTGCAAGTTTTATAAACTGAGGTGTATTATGTGCAGCATAAAATACACTGGTGAGCTCTGTAGCAATAACAAATTATATTAGTCATCTTTCCATGACTATGATAGATACCTATGACAATCTGTTTATAAAGGGAAAAGGTGTGTTGTGGCTCTAAGGTTTATTGTGCTTGTAGGGCTATGGTGAGGCAGGACACAACCTCTCATGGAGTGGCTGAGATATAAAGGATGGAAAGAGGAAAAGGCCGGGCTTTCACAACCTCTTCAAGGCCATGCCCCCAGTGACCTATCCTCCTCCCTTTAAGCCACACCCCTCAAAGGCTCAGTACCTCCCAGTAGCATCATGTTGGGTACTAAGCATGGAGCACATGGACCTCTGGGAGACAGTGAAGATCGAATCTGTAACAGAAGTACAGAGAACAGTAGTTTGTTGTCTGTCTGCAAAGTTGTACAGATATCACCACCATCTATGTCCTAAATAAAGTCCTGCGTTAATACTCAGAGGAATCCTGCATCTCTTCACTGCTTCATTCCATATATTTCCCTATCCCTTCCCAGAGCCCTAGGCAAACACACACCTTTTTGGTGTCTCCTGGATTTGCCTTTTCTAGACATGGTCCACATGTGGTATACACTGTGCCTGGCATCTAGAGAAAATCACGTCAGTATCTAAAACAGATAACAGACATCATCTCAGAAAACTGCAGGCCAAGTAGATATTCTACCACCAATTCTGAGAAGCAGCTTCCCTTTAGATCCTAATGAGATGAGCATCCAGTGCGACTTTAGTCATTTTCCCTCCTTGCCATTGTCCCCCAGAGTCTCATTGTTTACTTAATGACTACAAAAAAAAAAAAAGTAGTCAGTCCAAGAGTAAACTAGATTGCTCTTAACAGTGGACCAAGAGAATAACTGTGAGACTTAACTAGTTTCTTAGGTCATGTTGGCTATATATAGAGACAATCATAGACTATATCCGGCTGAGGGGAAACAGCAAAATAATGGTTGGCCTTTGCTGAGGTCTTGCTATCTGTGTATCATTCCATGGAATCACATATTTGATCCACAGGTAGAGGAATGGAACAAAATAGTCATGAAATAGATACACATGGAAAAGTGGTCTTTGACATACAGGGAAAGGAAAGGAAATTGAAAGAAGAAAGTTGTCCACCTTCATCTTCAAGGGATACATTCCAAAACTCCCCAGAGGACGCCTGAAACTGCTTAGCACTAAACTTTGTATATGCTATATATTTCCATTTACATAAAAACCTACTATAAACTTTGACTTTTACAATTAAAGGGAGCCTTTATGGCTTCTCTTTGGCACATCCAAATTAGCAACATCAGTAATCTTGCACTTTGGGGCCATTGAACATAAAATAAGAGTTACTTGAATATAGGCACTGTAGTACTCTGATAGTTGATTGGCCAAGATGTCTACTAAGTGATTAACTGGAGGCTAATGTATACCACAGGGATATGCTGGACAAAGGAATGATTCACACCCTCAGTAGAATGGAGTGGGATGATGTGAGATTTAACCATTCTACTCAGAAAGGTGCAGGAATTTCAAACCTAGGAATTATTTCTCATTTAATATCTTTGGGCCATGCTTGACCTTGAGTAACCAAAACTATGGACAGCCAAACCTCAGGGAAGGGGAGAAACTTATACAAAGTCACTTTTTACTGAAGCAATAAACCATCTTAGGTTAAAAATGACCTAAACCCAGACCTTCAAACAGTGAATCCTTTCACAAATAATCTTAAAACAAACTGTACACACATAAATGCAAACTGGAAATCCAAAAAGACTTTGAAGGGATGTTATAGGAAAAGACATAACTAAGTAGCTGTGGGCTTGACAATAAATTTTTAGCTTCAACATCTAAAGGACAATATTTAAAAGGGAAGCTTGACAAGCTAGGCTTTGCTAAAATTAAAAACTCCAACTGTGTGAAAGAGGCTCTTAAAAGAATAGAAATATGAGACACTGGAAGAAAACATTTGCTCTCCCTTAAAGGCCTTGTATCCAAACACACAGAGAACTCTTAGATCCTTAACAACAAGAACAGCAACAACCCAACTTAAACTTGGCAAAATCAAAAGTAACTGAACAGACACTTCTCCAAGGACCTATACAGATGGCAATCCAGTGAGGGAGGATATTGTGGGTCAGATGTGACTATGGAGTTGAAAATTAAAATGACTCCAGTTTGTTTTTCTCACTTACTAGGATGGCTAAAAATATAAATCCTGACCATGCAAGTCATTGAAGAGAAAGTAGAGCAATAGGAAGTGTTACTCCGTGTTCGTGTGGATGTGAAAGGGCATTCCTTCACATCTCTACCAAAGCTAAATAGTACTATGAAATCCAACAATTGCAATTTTAAGAATATACCCAACACACTCAAACATTTACACACAGGCATAATCCTGCACTGAAATGTTCATAGATTCTTCGCTCATTGTTGCTTCAACTGCAAGATCCTGAGATGTCCTGCAGGAGGTGAACGTGAAGACATGGTGTTCTGTATGCACAATGGGATATTATAAAGTGATAGAAAACTAGTAAACTATCAAGCCACAAGCCAACACAGAGAAGTCTTTCATTCATATTGTTAAATGAAGAAGCCACTCTTAAAAGGAATCATTCTGTATTTATTCAGGAAAAGTCCAAGCCACAGAGATGGTGATATAACAGTGCTTACCATAGACCAGGGTCAGCAATGGTGGGTGGGCGATTGAACAAGCAAAGGATGGAAAGTGTGTATTTGGTGAAATCACTCCATCAGATATTGTGATTGTGAATCTAAGACACTGCATTCAACAAGACTCAGAGGTAAAGCTGAAGAAACTTGATGTTTGAAATATTTTTAAAAGAGATCCGGGGAAGATGGCGACCGGGTGAGCAGCAAGGGAGCGAACCTCCTCAATAAACACCACCAGCTCGAGACAGACTTGGTGAGCGTGAATGCCGGAACCTCGGCTGGGAAGTTTAAACTGGGCGTATTTCTCTGAGATGCCGGGGGAGATGTGGTAGGGCGGACCAGGCTGCCGGGGCGAGACGTGGGAAAGT
>PVLD010015101.1:36473-49982 GCA_004027595.1 Dinomys branickii | reverse complement strand
CTAACTCCCGTGAAGTGTCTTTCAAAAGGATTCTCCAATTACCTGGGTCAGCACCATCAGGGCCACCTAAGAACTTGCTGGAAATATAAATTATCGGGAGCCAGCCAAGACCTGAAAAATTAGTACCTTCAGGTGATGCTCACATAATTCTGACAGAGGCTGAAGTTTAGAAAACAGGGCTTCAGTAGTATATAGGCCAGCAGACAGAAACTTCCTTTCTACCTACAATTTTCAACTTTCCTAATCTCTGTATAGATGGATAAATTCAAAACTAAGATTTTAACAGACGATTCCTTTCACAGCACCTATTTCATGACCCATAAAGAAAATTATCTTATGGCATCCTGTGACCTACTCTCACATTTTGGCCCCTGAAAAATTGATTTCTTGATTTCTGCTTATATTATTCTCTTTTAAGCTTGTAGATTTGCAGATGAGAGATTAAGTCTCTTTTCTGTGTTTTTTTTTCTTTCTTTTCTGTGTTTTAATAAAATAAATACCATCAACTGAAAAAGTGGGTTTTCAAAGTTTAGAGCAGAGGAAGTGAAGAGACTGAGACGTGCACAGAGAGCATTAAGGACTTCTGATCATGAATATTTACCATGGAACAGCTTCATCTGGCTGTTTAGGCACAGAGGTAGAATGATGGTTTTAAACAAGCAGAATACTATAGCATTGAAAGGGGTTGACTATAGTAACAGATCATGGAATTTATGCTAGACTAAGAAAAATGAAGACAATTTTAGCAGAATGTAGGACTTGCTTATCCCAAAATTATTGGAATTAGTTTTTAGAGTAAATGAGCTAGGAAGAGAAGATCAGTGGGAGACAGAGAACAGGATACTTGAAATCTGGGAGGTGATGTAGTTATCAACAAAAGATCTAAAATGGAGTGAACAATCATTAGTGCTAAAGACTCAGGAGGTTATGTGAATGATCCACATGGATGTTAGGGTTGTCATGATTAGTAAGGTAAAAGACACAATGTAAAGTGCATAGGACTACCTGGCTTGACTCCAGCAAGACAGAGCAGGTGATAAAACCTATTGACATGAGGAATATGGTGGGCCAGAGACTAAAAGTAATAATAGGGAACAAAGATCCCTAAATGCCATCATCTGCACAGCCTGAACACTAATGGGATTAGTCTTGATGTCCTCTTTCAGAGGAAAGGATTATCGGTTCTAATCATAGCACAAGGTGGTTGGGGTGGTTGCCAGCCTGGAGCCAGGAATCACACCGCCTGAGTTTGACTTCCAATTCTGTTCACTATCTGACATGTCCTGAAATGCAAGTAATACCAGAACTTACTTCATAGGGATGTTAGTATGTTAAGGGAGTTTATACCTCTTTTGCCCTGGAACAGGTATGTATAACAAGCTTTAAATAGTATTAGTTACATTACTTTGAGGACTGATCTTTTAAGAGATCTGCAGCAGCGGGTTATGATGCAATGGGATAAGCAAGGGTTTGGAAGGGGAGGTCTTACTAAGAACACAGGAAACTGGGTCTCCCTTCAATCCCGCTGCAGACAAAATCAAAGTGGTCTTCAGAGAACCACCTGCTTCCTCTACAACACTTTGTACTTCTCATTAGAAGGTGCTTCATATTAGAATCTTATGTTCTCATTTAGTATTTCCGAATTCTGTGTAATGCTAAGATCAATAAATAACTAGATAGGTAACACTGTATTCAAAATCCTTATGGATGAATTTAAAATAGAATTACACCGGCCAAAAGAATAAATTCATGAAATTGTCTGAGTAATTTTTTTCCTTATTCTTGTGCTAAGCCATTTTACAACTACAATCACAAGTCAGTGACAGAATTTAAGTATCTTTAAAGTACTATATATATGTTCAGGGTTACTTTAGGAAACAGATGGCACACTCAATTTGAGTAAATTGAAGGATTTAATCAAAATTCTGTTACAAAGCAAAGGTAGACTACAAGAAAACCCAAAAATGAGAGTGTAGTCTTCCAGGATAAATAACAGTAGGATTTACCATCACTCTTTGGCAGTAAAAGGGTGGGGTCGGGAGGTTGGGTATGTGTGTGTGTCATTATAACATTAAAACAAAGACAGCTGCCTGAGAGAAGCTGAAAAGGTAAAGAAGGATGCACCTAGTTTGCAGAAATATCACACAAGAAGTCAGTAAAGTAAATACCCTAAATTCTCCCTTTCCTTCCTTTACCTGCTGACAATGTTCCCCATCAGCTAACCAACCAGAAGCCAAAAGAGTCCCTTTGTCTGTACAGACAGGCTAGCTAGCTAATCAGAGAAAGGTACAAGAGTTAGAAGGGCACAAGTAAAAGTTATAGAGCACACATGCAAATCACAATAATTTATATAAGGGAAGCAATTTAACAAACTCAATTATGAACACCAATATAGGAAGCATTCACAGTAATTCTCAATTACTGTTATATAAAAGATAAAGTGTTTCACCAAGCTTGAGAAAGAACACAGATGAAGAGTACATGTGCAAATCAAAGACCAAAAAAAGAGTGGAGACGATGAAATAAATACACATCTTTATTAGGACAAGCCCTTATTTTCATAAAACGGTTAAAAAGAATGACTAATGCCATATGGCTCTGCTTATAACTTCTATACATAAAGACCTAAGAATAAGGACAGCAAAGAAAAATGCTCTGGAATTAGAGACTTTTTTTTCATTAAGTCAATTTATCTACATCCCATTAGATTTCAGACTTACTTTTCGCCCTTTCTCTACCCAGCGGAAAGGAGATGTAATGTTGGAGTTCTACCTCCTTCTGTATATAAGATACAATTGAATAATATTGTCCATAAAGCACAGGAACAAATAGTTAATATCCACTTTTTGGAAACAGAAAGAAAAACTGAACAGAAATAAATATGAGCAAACAAGAAACATTATTAGAAGGTCTCTACACAGTTGCCAGGAACCTACAAAATATTCTATTGCCAACTTTTTTTTTTGGAGGGGTGAATAATGCTGGGGTTCAGACCCTGGGCCTCAAGCATGCTAGGCAAGCCCTCTACCATGGAACTATACCCATAGCGATCACCAATGTAAAGAAATACGGGAGAAAAACTCATAATCAGGCAAGTATTTCCAGTATATACCATGACTGAAGCTAAATTTTAAAAAATAAGTACATCATTAACATCTACACCCAACCTCTTACACTAGCATGGCTATGCTATTTCTAGACCACTAGCTATAGGTATTTCTCAGTGACAAGAGTATTTAAATCACATATAAATTGGAAAATGTTTGCATAAAAAAGCAAAAAAACATTATTCACATGCCTCATTGCAAAAGAAACTGACAGTTCTGCTTTTATATACATCTTTGTACAAACTGATTTATTCTATCTTAACATTTGGTTTTATAAAATGTGCTAGAGCAAGTACTTAAACAGATTAACTGAGTACCTAAAAACAGGAACATTCAAGCTATATATGCACAGCACCGAAACACAAAGCACTTTGGATTGGTCACACACACGGACACATGTATCAGACTTACGGGTGATCAGATTCAGTTTATCTTAGGGTTTATCATTATTACTCACATCTGTCTGTTCTGGGATGCTGGGCTGCTCTACCACGAACTTCCATCTCCACCCCTTTCTATTTAGGAGAGCCTCACTAAGTTTCCTGGGCTTTGCCTCAACTTTGCAAACCTCCCACACCTCACTCTCCCATGTAGCTGGCAATGTGAGCTTGTGCCACTGCACCACCCTGCTTTCATGTGTAGTTTATGCACAACCTACTTATAGAATATCATGGTTTTCTTTACCATGGCCAGTGAGGCCCAACAGGATCTGACCCCTGACTAACTCTCCAAAGACAATTTGTATCATCACGCCCTCCAGCCACACTATTCTATGTTTAAAATAGGCAACACTTCCCACACCAAATCCCAAATACCACATATTCTTTATTTTTATTCCCTTTGCCTCACAATTTTTAAAAGAAAATTTCATGAGGCAAGAACCCTTTCTCTAATTCATCACTATTTGTATGCTCAATACCTGAAGCATAATAGGCATTTAACATCTACTATCTAGGTGAAAGCAACTTCTTTTCTGAAATATATGTGCCATAACATTATCTTTTTTTCTTTTGCTCCATCTAAAATATACACGCTGGCCTAGAACATTCAGCTTTCCAACTTATTCAGGCAGAAATAATAAGTTCACTGATCCAAATTCTCCCAGCACATATAAGACCAAAGGTCAGCAAATTATACCTACTGAGCTAACTCTGGCTAATGCCTGTGTTTGTATATAAGCCTGTTCATCTATTTATTGTCTGACTATTTTATGTTACAAGACCAGCATTGCAACAAAGATCAATACTGAAACAAAGGCCTATGACCAACAAGTCCAGCCCAAATATTTACTACCTGATGCTTCACAGGAAAAGTATGCTAATTCCTGGTACAGCTACAATTATGGATTTACTATGATACTATCCCAGTATCCAAGAATAATAATAAAAATTTAAAATCTGCTTTAGAGGCCAGTATTATAATGGGCACAGTGACTAACAAACAGATGACCATAAAATGAAGAAAAACGGTATAAGAAAACTAGGTGTTTGCCATTTTCGGTAGGATCATCACCTGAAAGCAGTGCCCCAACACACGAACAACCGGCAGCCTGCTGGAACTGAGGACTGCTAGAACTCTACCATTGAGGTCTACTAGAAGTCAAGTAAGAATCCAAGTTTAACACAGAGTTTGCCACAACCACAACAAGTCAAAGTGAGGGGTAAATCCCAGAAGTGAGATAAGAGAATAGGCACCAAAAAACTTATATAGCAACTGTGCCCAAATCTCTGGCTCACACTTGGAACTACAAGTATGTTCAATTAAGGACTAAAAACAGAGTAAAGATTTCAGTTGGCACCTACCATAGGAGGAGGAGAGTTTGCCAAATAAAACAAACAACTTTTTGAGAAACAAAGTAAAATTGTATTTATTCTCACGATTTTTTATTTTTATTTTATATTTTAAAACAGAGTAGTAAAAGCATTAACTACAAAGACAGAAACTGGTAATTACATTTCATCACAATAACAAACTTCTGCTTGCCAAAAGACATCACTAAGAAAATAAATAAGCAAGCCACAAGCTGGGAAAAAATATTTACTGAGGAAGTATCTGACAAAGTGTGAGCAAAATTCTGATGTATTTATAGAATAGTACTCAGTAATAAAAAGGAACACTCAGAGTTCAAGGTCATCCTGGGCCACCATGAGTTACACAGAAAGCTCAAGGCCAGCCTGTTGGCAAGACACTGTCTCAAAACAACCATCAAAGTAATAAAAAGGAAAAAATTACATCTGTCCACATGCTTGACTCTCAAAAGAAGGGTACAAAAAAATATGTATTCTTTACCATGTCATTTTATTTCATGAATGTGAAAGAACAGTGCCACTAGAAAGGGAAGAGGGCCGGGATTTAGCTCAGTGGCACAGCGCCTGCTTGGCAAGTGTGAGGTCCTGAGTTCAATTCCCGGTACCAAAAAAAAAAAAGGATGAAGGAATACAAAGGGAAGAGACCTCGTACAAAAAAGTATCAGGAAATTTACTGGAATGATACTTGTGTGCTAAGTCAGTACAGGTAGTTTATGCTGCCAAAATGCAGGTAACTATTAAGTCATTCAGGGGCTAAGGATGTAGCTCAGGAGTAGCGTGCTTGCCTAGCACTATAAAGCTCTGGATTTGATCCAAAGGACCACAGAAAACAAATCCAAAAGTTCACTTACAATTCTTGCGTTTCACAGCATGTAAACTACATTTCAAAAAAACTGAACAAATACTGAATTTGACTAATGATATACTTAAGTTTTCAGAAGTGATACTTAACTAGTGTCCAAAACTTACTTTAAAATATAAAATGGGCTGATAAATGAATAATGTAGACAGCTGCTAAAGCAAATACAGTATAATACTTATTATACGTGTTTAACTTTTCAACTTCATATGCCATAGGATTTTCCGTAATAAAATGGGGGAGGCAGGTGCAAACAGGCACATTTAGCCATTGCCACTGCCAAGGACCAGAGTCTTGGCACGGCCGTACAGGAGGGCAAGTTGTAGAGAGCAGAGCAAGCAGTCTAACCAGATTGCCTGCTGCTCCATCTCACACACACTGCTGCTTGCATAAGACCTATACTGCTGTCAGATGGCACACAACAGGGCAAGTTCTCATGTCAGAAATGACTGTTCATAGCCAGGGAACCCTTGGAAACAGCATAGGTCCATGAGTTCATCCTTGAGGAAATTAACAGTTCATGGTCCAACAGAAGAATGACAAAAAAATATTCAAATGTCTCAAATTTCTGTAAGCATTTCTTACACTTACACCAAACCTGGACTGATACATTTGTTTTATTATTACATCTTTCTCCACTGTACCGCAGGCTGTGGTTTTACTCATGGTTATATACAAAGCATTCAAAGACAGCTCTTAATACACAAGAGGTGATTAATAAATCTCTGCTTTAAGAATAAAGAATGAGTCAATTATCAACGGTATCAGGGGAAAAAGCATACATACTTCAGAGGTTTATTTCAAAAGCAATTGTTTTGTCTTGAAACTAACATAAAGCTAATCAAATACTAATAAGCAATTATTTTATGTCTATATGTAGTCTGTATGTCTGAGGCAGTAATAACACTTTTACTCTAAGACCCTGTCCTAAAACATAATTCGAAAGGTTAATTTAGTTCTAGGAAAGAAAAAAACTATATATGTTTCAAAATAAGATTATTTCTACATTTTCTTTTCTATTGAATTATCAATTGCACTACTTACTGGTCCTCCTTCCATTAACTCTGATAATCGGAAGTTAACCCAATTGTACAAGTTCCTTTAACTAGAAAATCATGATTTAATACAATATCAAAAAAGACATAGGGAAGAAACCACTAGAGTCTTTTTCCAAGTTACTTTATGATACATAAGGAAGTATTACAAGATACTTTAGCTTGTATTGTGAATGTCCCCTGGTGGCCCCACTGGAAGGCAGGCACCAGAACCTTCGGGAGGGCGGGTCTGTGGGAGCCCGGTACAGTCACCAGAGCAGGCCATTCACAGGGACTGGGGCAGCCTGCTCCCCTTCTCAGTCTCTTGCTTTCTGGCAATGAAGTGGCTCCACCATGCACTCCCACCACAGTATCCCGGCTCACCACAAGTCCAAAGTAATGGGGCCGATCCATCACAACTGCAACCTTCAAAATGGCCAATCAAAAGAATCCTTTTCTCTTTGTAAATTAATGATATTTTGTTATACTGACAGAAACGACTAACATATAAATACGTGGAAACTTTGTGACATAATAGGCTTTTATTTTTTAAAAAGGTCAAAATTTTTTTCAGCAAATATGAAGTGCTTTCTGCAACAACAACATCTGATATACTATGTTGTATAACTTAATATGGGACATATATGCTGCACGAAACACACTGTGGAAGTCCGAAAACACTAAACATTCAAGTAATTTGTAAACCATTTCTGTAGCAACTAATGACATATTTTGTAAAAAGAACAACCTTGATGTGTATGTATAAATAGTAGTATTATTTGCTGGTCACAGCTACAGCTACAAAACAGACTGACACAGAGGTATGCTAGTGACAACTCAAATTCCATTAGTACTACCACCAGTTTTGTGATTTTCCAAAAACAGCAAACAATCCTTGATAAAGTTCTGAATGAAGTGAAATCTTCCCTAAATGTACACATGTGGTAAGCCATTACATTAACATCAGGTCTCAATTAATGGTTTTCAGGTATCCACGCTCCGTTGCCATCTACCTTGGGAGACCCTGCCCACTTTGAATCTGGCATGATTTTCTTTGCAACAGGATGTTTACAACAGTAGTGCATGTAAGACAGCATTAAATTATATATGCTGACTGTGAGCATGGTCCTTGGCTACACTGACCCAAAAGTGATCTTTCCAGGCAGGATGGCTTTGATTCCATGAAATGGAAGCAAGAAAATCTTCAGTGTCATCAATTAATCTTACATAATCTTACATACAATGTTTTCTATATATAAATGTCTGGAGGAAGATTAATATGTGGCATGTAAGTAACTGAAGTCTGTGGAACACACCACAAGTCATGCCCTCCTGCTTCCCAGTGGTATGTTCTGGCAGTGACAACCACCCAGTGTGTTCAAGACACTGACAACCCCCCTAGGGGAGAAAATCCAAGACAGCTGCCAAAGCCAAGGCCCTTCTGATCCTTTAGTTCAGAAACAAGCGTCTTCACACTTGAACCCATTCATGCATAAGATGTATGAAGGTATTTTTTTAATCCTACATATATGTGGTTGGGTAGGACCCTTTCTAAACTGTTGATAGGTAACAGCAGAAATATAACAACATATTTTGAAATGTGAAATATCTATCCTTTATCAGTAGCACAAAATGTTAACTTTATTAAGCACTCATAATATGTAAACCTTACTTGGATCCTGATCAAATGAAATGTGAAGGATAAAAAAGAAAGCTATGAACTGGGTTCAAGAATGCATGCCTGTAAACTCAGCTACTCAGCAGGCTGAGGCAGAAACACCACAAGGTTTATACCAGCTTGGGCAGCTCAGCAAGATCCTATCTCAAAATGAAAAATAAAAAAGGAGGGGCTGGGGATATAGCTCAGTGGAATAAGCGCCTGCCTAGCAAGCGCAGCGTCCTGAGTTCGATTCCCAGTACCGCCAAAAAAAAAAAAGAAAAAGAAAAAAGGATAGGGATATAATTCAGTGGTAGAGGTCCTGCACAAAAAAATAAAAGCAATGAAATCTATGAAATAAACTCTACTCTCTATATATTATACGTAAGATTTAAACGTTTAAGATAAACTGATAATAAAACACTTGCATTTAAAGTCTATAAAGTTTTAGGAAGTGTTCCAATCATTCTGCACTTCATAATACTAATCCGCAACCACAGCTCCTAAGTGTTTAAAAACACAGTAACTGATAATATCATAAAGATTTTGGTTTTATGTTCCTGGTGCCAGACGTGGTGGTGCGCGCCTGTAATTCCAGCACTCGGGAGGCTGAGGCAGGAGGATCACTGTGAGTTCGAGACCAGCCTAGGCTACAAAGTGAGTTGAAGGCCAGCCTGAACCGCATAGCTAGACCCTATCTCAAAAAGACAAAAAAAAAAAAAAAAAAAAAAAAAGATGTTCTTGGATATACTGTAAGAAGGTACAAGTGTCTTTTTGCTTCCTATGACAAATATCCCCTTTTCTGTGCGTACTATTTGCTCTGTCCATGGGTTTTTCCCTGCCAAATTAAATCCAAGCCATCCTCAAAAACAAGTTAAATTTTTTTTTGCCTCTTCTGTGAGGCCTTCCCTTTTCTTTCTTTTCTGCCAACAGATTGAGCCTCTCTTCCATAATCTGAAAATTATTACTTCATGTCACAATTATTTGTTACACACGTCTCTCCAACTGGGCCACTTTGTCAGCCAAGCCTGTTTGACACAACCCTAACTGCATCCTGAATACCTAGCACAGTGATTGTCATAAAATGTTGTAAGTGGCGTACAGACCTGCATGCCTCCTTGCAGGATTTAAGATTCCTGAGTCCACTTTAGTCATCCAGTCATTTCCTTGGTGTTGTGCTGCAGTGCTTGGGTATCAATCCCCGGGCCCCACACATGCTAAGGAAGCACTCAGCCACTGAGCTGCACCTTCACCCCTCATTCCAGTCACAACTAACTTTAAATTTTGCTTCTGCTTTTTGATACAGTGAGTTCTGTAATCCTAAGTATTTATTTTTGTATATTCTAAATTTGCCCTGATGTTCCAGCTGTAAAAAAGTTTCTTCAGAAATCCTGCCATATGAGACAACATGAACCTTGACAACATCATGTTAAGTGAAATAAGTCAGGCATAAAAAGACCACTATTGTATGAATTCATTTATATGAAGTACATAAAACAAACGCAGAAGCAAAAAGTACAAGGTGCACCAGGGGCTGAGAAGGAAACGCGGAATTGCTATTCCTGCACAGTGAAGAGCACTAGTGAATTTGTTATGTAAGACAGATACATTAGATATATGCTGAGCACTAGGCCTATGTAGAATTAATGACAATTTATTGTACACTGAAAAATTTATTAAGAGGGATTTCTCTTATAAGTGTTCTTAGCACAATTAAAAACATATGCTCCTTCACTCAGTATTCTGCGAGCACTCTCCACCCAGCCTTATCTGTGAACAGGTTAGCAGGTCTTTACTTATTTCTCTCAGGTACCATTGGCTTCCAGGTCTTTAACTCTTGCTTGGTTTACTGTCATTATACTTTTATTCTAAGAACAGAATAATATCCATCTGAAACCATCCTGATTCTCAAAAACCTGCCAACATTTTAAGAAAGTAATTTCAAGTCTGAACTGACTGCTAAAATAATCCCAAACATTCTACACATAGTTCAAATTGTATTTTAATCAGTAAACACATTATTCTAAGTTTAGTATCACTAAAAATCTTGTACTCTTTCATCCAGATTTTTATTTTACTACACTGTACTCAGATCAATCTGGAATCTAATTATTCAAAGTTATTATTGGCAAAATTTGGAGACTTCAAAGGAAACTCTTCTCTAAAACATGTTTTTTAAATGCTTCCTAGTTGTGAGGTAATATTTCTTCACTATTTTAGAACCAAAATCACATGCATATCACAAAGAGTCAAATAATTTTAAAATATAACTATCAAAATATTAGGAAAAAGGATTGAGTGTAAAATACTTACATACATTTTCTAAGGGTGAAAGAAGACTGAAACAAATTTAACACTTAAACTTCTCTTATGTCTACTAAGGCTATCACATATAAGCTACCAAAATTTAAGAACTGAAGTATTACTTCTTTTCTAAAAAAAAAAGACCTTACAAACAAACCATGACTTACTAATCAATTGGACTGATTAGCTCATCTTTACCAAGATTATAAAACTTGCCATTTCTTTGTTCATTTTTATCAATTAGGGGGTGTTTTACTGGGAAATGAACCCAGGGCCTCTGCACAGAATAAAATCGCTGGCACTTTTAGTTTGAGACAGAATATGGAAAAGTTGTCTAGGCTGTTTCAGTTTGAGATCCTCCTGCCTGAGCTTCCTACAGTGCTGGGATCACAGGCATATACCACTGTACCCAGCTAGCTTTCAATAGGTGGCGAGTACCAATATCAGAAACTGCTCTTGTGTCCTAAGATTTATCTCTTAGAATTTGAACTCTTTTATAAAAATAATACTAGTTCACTGCTTTTACTACTAGCAAAATATAAAGCCAAAAACAAACAAAAGAGAGTAGAGGAAGCCCATTAATAGCAAGAGGAAAAAGTTTCCATCCAAATCTTTATTCTTTCTAGTTCCTCATGACACAAGGCTGTCCTTGAACTACAGTCTTCTCCCTACTGAGCTCCTGCTAAATATTAAACATCACGTGCATATCCAAAGTTAAAAGCTTAGTAAAAAGGAAGGAAAGGTCTCAATTATAAGCTGTTTGCACAATAGCCTAGAAAAGTTTAACAGAATATCCTATCACACAGCTTTTTTTTTACTTTTAAAACAAAAACTACCATTAACTTCAACACTAGATGCTCTCTAAAATGCCTGTAACATTCAATATCAATGAATTTTAAATATATGTGTTTCACCTCAGGTTTAAATAAGTACAGGCCAAAATATCAAAATACAGAATACAAATTTTAGAGACAATGAAATTCATCATTTTAAACAATTTATTAAACCTTATTAAAGTGACTGCCAAGGGGCCAGGGATATAGCTCAGAGGCACAAGTGCCTGCCTGGCAAGCTCAAAGTCCTGAGTTCAAGTGCTGGTACCAAAATAAAATAAAATAACTGCCAAAATAAAATAAAAAATTGAAAACTGTAAAAACACTTACTTCATTTCCATGTTTTTGCAGGAATTCAATTTCCTGTTGTGTGAAAGTTGTCATGGAGATAGACTTCACTCTGTGCGGAGGATTTAGCCCTCGTCTAAAAAATAAAATATTTCACAAAATTTACCACAATATATCTTAAAATTACACATCTAGAAATTCAAAGCATTTTTAATTAGCACATTTAAACTTGAAACAGTGTTTTCTTTCCATAAACCAAAAGTATTTAAAAATTATTTTAAATTCTTAATAATCGCAAGAGACTAAAGTAAGTCTGGTTAAATTCATACTAAATAATACAGTTGAAGATAATTCAATTAACTACCTAGTTAGGAAAACAAAGAATCTACAGTATATGAACCTCTACAAAATACAAATACTACTTCCAAAGATTTCTTATGTAAGAAATGACCACAGCACTACGGTAAAGAATTTTTTTTTGGTAAAGAATTTTAAAACTAAATATTTTCAGGTTCTCCAAGAGACAATGACATGTTAATACCAGAAGACCTACCACCTTTAAATAAGTTTAGGGCTAACTTAAAAACTACATGAAAGCTAACAAAACTTGAATTAACCAATATGAATAAGGCACCATTCTCTCCAGCAATTCAAAATTTATAATAATGTCTTTAATCACCGAAAGAGGCAATTAAATGCTTAAAAGGAAACACAGAGAAGGGATTTAAGAAAGAGCTGGAGCTGGGCATGGTGGTGCACACCTGTAATCGTAGCATTAAGGAGGCTGGGGCAGGAGGACTGGCTCAAGTTCAAGACCAGCCTGGGCTACAAAATGAGCTCAAGGCCAGCCTGAACTGTAGAGTGAGACCTTGTCTCAAAGAGACCAAAAAAAGAAGAGCTGGATATATGATTTAATGACATTGTAGGTCTTTTATAACCCTGACGTTTTTACTTATGGATGGTCTTATGACAATTGTATCTTGATGACCTTTGATCATATACACAGAGAAAAACTTGTCCAAGTAATACAAAGTTACCTACTCACAGAAACACAGGTAAAATAATCTATGCAAACTTCCATGAAATTACTTTGCGGTCATGTCCTCTTATAAAGCCCTCATTTAGACTCTAGTTTCTACAGTAAATTAATATTTTCATAGAACTTGTTATCAAGTCGCAGTCATCCATGCTAATATGAGATTTTAAAATGATATAAAATAGTAGCTGATACTGTAATAAAATCAACTTGGTACTGGCTATAAAACAGACCTGAGGATCAATGGAACAGACTGGAAGATGCAACCATAACGAAAAACCCACTCGGCTACCTAATATTTGACAAAGGGGTCAACCAAATCCACTGGAAAAAAGAAGGCCTGTTTAATAAATGGTGCTGGAAAAACTGGCTTGCCTCTTGCCAAAAACTGAAAATAGACCCCAGTCTATCACCATGCACCAAACTCAGGTCAAAATGGATCACAGACCTCAACATTAAAACAGAAACTCTAAAGCTATTGGAAGAGAAAGTAGGTAAAAATCTTGAAGACATAGGAGTAGGCAGAGAGTTCATGAACAAAAATGAAACTGCAAGGGAAACACTTCAAAGAATCAATAATTGG
>PVLD010015101.1:0-36373 GCA_004027595.1 Dinomys branickii | reverse complement strand
TTAAAGAAATCACCAGCAAAGTAAAAAGAAAACCCACAAATTGGGAAAAAATCCTAGCTGGCTGTCCCTCAGACAAAGGACTGCTATCTAGAACATACAAAGAATTAAAAAACATGTACCTGTCCAAATCCAAAGACCCAATCCAAAAATGGGCATCTGAGATGAATACACACTTCTCAGATAAAGAAATACAAATGGCAAATAAATATATGAGAAAATGTTTCACATCCTTAGTCATTCGAGAAATGCAAATAAAAACAACATCGAGATTTCATCTCACCCCAGTAAGACTGGCCAGTATGAAAAAGTCATCCAATAACAAATGCTGGCAAGGCTGTGGAGAAATAGGAACTCTATTACACTGCTGGTGGGAATGCAGACTGGTGCAACCACTGTGGAGAGCAGTTTGGAGATTTCTCAGCAAACCAGGTCTAGAGGTTCCATTCAAACCAGGTTCCATTCTGGGTATTTTCCCAGAAGATCTGAAAACATCGTATCACTCTGATATATGTGCACCCATGTTTATAGCAGCGCAATTTGTAATAGCTAAAAGGTGGAAGCAACCCAAGTGTCCATCCACAGAACACTGGATTAAAAACTTGTGGCATTTTTATATAATCGAGTATTATTCAGCTATAAAGAAAGACAGTTTTGGGGACTTTGTAGGCAAGTGGTCAAAACTGGAGTCCACACTCATAAGTGAAATAAATCAGCGGTACATGTGCAGGCAACGTATTGTATCACTAGTGTAAGAACCTGAGGGTGGGAATATAAACTAAGAGACATGAAGGAAATCTGTTCAAAAGCAAGGAACAGATGGGATGAGGGAAAGGAGAAAAGAAAGAGGCAAAAATGTATGTATGTATGTATGTATGTATGTATATACATATATGCAGGAGGGCTAACATGGTTCTACTATTGTATTATATCACTTAATGCTAAGGAATAATTGATGACGGGTTATTTGATCAATCTTGTATGTCTGTATGTGTTATCCTGAACACACACTTCGAAGATATCAATATGCAAAGCAGCAACTATTGTTGGGTTTTTTTTTGTCTTTGGTTTTTTGTTTTTTTTGTGCTTTTCTGTTGTTGAGAGGATTGTCTGACCAATTTTGCATGTCTGTATCTGTGTTCATATATATACACTTCGAAGGTATCAACAGGTAAAGCAACAACCACTGTTGAGTCCATGTCACCTTGTCTGTAAATCAGTTTTGATTGTACTATTTTTAATGCTAATTTGTGTCTGTTTGTTAATATGTTTTTGTGCTTTTATTTTTTTTTTTAAATAAAAAAAAAATAGTAGCTGAACCAAAGGTCTTCCAAATATCTTCAGAAATATTTTCAAATTAAATGTGGAGCACAATCTAGAAATTTATGACATTATTAAGCCAACATTAGCTAAATTCAGAATTAACAAAGCTCCCTGCCAGGCCTATTAGTACTCGGATGGGAGAGCAGAAGCTCCCCTCATTTCCTACCCTGCTTCTTTCCCCTGTTCCACTTAACAGTCATGATAGTAGCGTAATTTGCAGGTAATAAAAAATAAAACAAGTTATACCATGTCAGTTTCATATTTTAAGTTTGAGAAAGATTAACTTGGTTTTGTTGTTACTTTGTTTTGCCATGGTTACATCTTAATGAACTGTTTCCTTCTAAGTCCTGATAAGTAGTAAAACATGAACATAAAAACAACAGAGGAGAAACTAAGTAACAACAATTCTAGCAAAACTTTCAAACTTAACTGTGAAGAAACAACTTCAGCATAAATAACTTTCAGGTATTCTCACAATTAATTTGCAATCATAAATTAAGGCTCTACCACTTAAGAAGTTTCTACAAGTGGAAAATTATTTGTTAAACTATAAAGCTACTTTCCAACTGGCCCATATTATAAGAACAAGACTAAAGTCACCACTCTTGGGGAGTTTAACAACTTCTGATACATATATTTACACCTGTGCTGTCCCCAAAGAAGGAACCCGCCCTCTATGCCTCTATTCCTCCCCGTGAACTCTGCAACTCTGTGCTTTCCCCCAATACTTTCTTCTTTGTTTTAGCCACCTTCTTGCAATAGCTCTTTCTTTAAAAAACAGGAAAGGCAAAGAAGTAACTTTTATGAGGAACTATCAAACACTAGTATTACAAAGAGGTATATTCTGGAGCAAAGAATTATACCTCTCAAATTGTTTAACAAAAAAATTCATAAAGCTAACTCTGACTCTCATGAATGCAATAAAATGTGCAGTATATTTACTCATAAATTTCCAAACCCTACATATATCACAGATTTATGGAGAAAATATTCGTAGCACCTAAATGAACAAAATTTTGAATTTATGAAACAAATACAAGAGAATGTACTCACCGCCAAATTATGAATTTTTTTCCACATAACAAGAACATTCATTACAGAACTTCTTTAAATGAATTCTCTCAGTGTACAGTACTCAAAACTGTACTCAACTTATAAAAATGACAGACCTAATTTTACAAGACCACATTTATTCATAAATTGACCCCAAGGAAATTTTACATGCATTCACGTTGCTTTCTCTTTTGTATTCCATTTATATTTTTAAAAACTGCTCTTTTATATTCCATTTATGCAACTAGATTAACCATACTTTCAATTTAAAAATATATAGGTTTCCCATGTCAGCATCCAAATACAAAAATACCACACACTTACAGGAATGGTGGAAACTGAAGAACGATTCTACTAACAAGCAGCACTGAGATTAATAAGTCTGCAGTGAAAACTGCAGTCGCACACACTGATTGTATGAACTGACCGATTTGTGTCAACCACCTCATTCATGCCATTTGCCCCAATACCACTTCAAGGAAGCTATTCTAAAGAAATATCTAAAATGCTAAGTAATTATGTATCAAACATTGTCCATAATAAGAAATACAGGAAACACCAATATCAAAAGGGAAGTGGTTAATTAAATGACAATAAAACTAAGACTTAATACTTAAGCTTATGTTTGAATTTTTAAGATTAAAAAACTACATAGTACTTTCAGAACTACATTAAAAATATCTCTACAAAGAAAACAAACCAATACTCCAAACTGTTAAATCCTTGCCTACAAAGGGCGGTTTGGATTTTTGTTTTCTATTTCCAATTATCTATTCTCTCTGATGTTTTCCACAATTAATGTATCCTTCACATATATTAATTTATATATATATATATATATATATATACACACACACACACACATCCCAATTATAAGTTAAAAAATGGCAAGAAATGATGAAAACACAGTTGAGTAGTACTAGTTACCAAAAAATTTGGGCTGTGAGTCCTGAATTTACCCATGTAGATAGCTGTGGCTAAAGAACTAGAGAAGAAACGTAAGAAAGAGAAAATAATCTAAGGCCTTCTTCCAGTTTTCCAAAATGTGGAAGAAATTTCCTTACAAATCCTATGATATCTACCTACCACCATTTTCAGTTCTCTACAGTTTCTTAACCATGGCCACTATGACATTTTAGGACACATTAACTGTACTGTGGGATGCTACAGCATACACTACAGCATCTCAGCAGCACCTTTGGCCTCTACTCACTGACTGTCAAGAGTGTGCCCCATTAACTAGTGACTACTGTCCAGGTATTGTCTCATCTCCTGCGCAGGGCAAAATCCTCTCAATTAAGAACCACTGCTCTAGCCAGTCGTGGTGGCGCAGACCTGTAATCCCAGCACTCAGGAGGCTGAGGCAGGAGGATCATTGCGAGTTCGAGGCCAGCCTGGGCTACAATGTGAGTTCAAGGCCAGCGTGAACTGCATAGGGAGACCTTGTCTCAAAAAAAGACGAAAGGGGTGGAGGGGGAAGAACCACTGCTCTAAATAAAATGCAGGTCAAATCCAAGCCAAAAAAAAATTAACCATTTCTTTAGATCTCATTTTCTATGCTTTTACTTCACTGGCAACAAAAAAATCCATAACTTATGTTGACATAATAGAAAATAGAATTTTTTTAAATGATAAAGTGTTCACAACAAGAATGAACTAAAAATGTAAAACAACTGGTTGGCAAAATATTAAATTCATAAGACAGAAGAAAATTCTGTCTTAAAAGTACCTACAATGGCAATCTGGATACTTAATTTCATTCTACTTATCCTACAAAAAAAATCTATGAAGATTTTTTTGATGTCTGAAAAGGATTTGCTACTAAAACCAGAGAGATTTGATGCATTACCAAAACATTCTGAACTCAATGGAATTTTTAGAAAATAAGGGAAATCTCTAAAGACAAAAATGGAAACTTACATAAAAATTAAAAATTAAATAAGTTAAATGTAAATTAGACACACCTAAAGAGAGAATTTAGAAAACAGAAGACAAAAAAATGAACAAAAAAGCAACACAGGTATGTAAAGAGGCATATAAAAAAGAGGATATAAAATTAGAACTAATTTAATAATACATAGAATTAATTCCCTTTCTGAATAGGGGAACTGAAAGAATAAAGGAAAGTAAAATTTCAAGATAATGGCTGAGATTTTTCAGATCTAACAAAAGGCATATAAAAGTCACTAATAAATGCCATTTTAAATCATTTTGGCAAAATCTCAAATACAGAGTGATCTGGAAAGCAATCAGAAAAAGACAGAAGAAACAAAATTTGACAGATCAGACTTCTCAATAGAAACAATAATATTCAAGTGCTAAGAGGCAATAACTGTTGTGCCAGAAAAGTTAATTTTCAATTATGAGAGCAAAAGAGTGCTATTTTCTTTTCTTTTTTTTTTTGAGACAGGGTCTCACTATGCAGTTCAGACTGGCTGTGAGCTCACTTTGTAGTCCAGGCTGGTGTCAAACTCACAGCGATCCTCCTGCCTCAGCCTCCCGAGTGCTGGGATTACAAGCATGCACCACCATGTCCAGCTGGTATTTTCATATTCTTAAAACACTTGCTAAATAAACAAGATATTATAATGTCCAACTTGTACAGGGAAGGCTGGGGATATAGCTCAGTGCCACAAGCACCTGCCTGGCAAGCATAAGGTCCTGAGTTTGACCCTGGTACCAAAAAAAAAAAGAATTTGTACAGGGGAAAAAGGGACAAATGAAACATTTCAATACTCAACACAAAGCACTTTATTTTTAAGTATTCTGTATTATTACAGAATTAAAATATGGATTAATTGTAGGTTAGTACAAACAGTACAATTTCAATGGCGACTATAAAAGAATACAATTCGCAGCTTCCAAGCCAGTAAAAAAGAAAAATCAAAACAAACAGTCAATTATTAATAAAGTTAAACATATTTGCCATTAACCTAGCAATTCTATTCCAAGGTAGAGTTCTTTACTTATGCAGAAGAAAAATTTTTATTTACTGAAAATCTGTAACTATAAATTTTCCCTCAATGAAGAATGTATAAACAAGCAATGGAATACTACTCAGCAATAACAAAACAAATTACCGAGATAGAAAACTATTTATTTTAAAGGGATTATCTTGAATGAAATCTATATACAATTAAAATTAACAGAACTGTTAATTATTTGTTAATTTTAACATATGTAAAAGAATAAAAAACTGAAGACTCAGTTCCATGTTACTATCTACAGTAACCAGTTTTTACACTAATTTTTTCTCCCTAGCAAACCTTCATTTCTACCTACCAATTTTGATCATTTACATGACTGAAATTGTTAAGCTTAAAAACTGAATCCATGTCCCTTTATAGCTAAACCTAATCTAGCTACTACATGAATTTAATATTCATAAAATGATAGTAGTAGTAATTATCTGATGAAAGTGTTGGGCAAGTAAACTACATTTTCACAGGGCCAGTATTGAATAAAATATTCCAAATTCTAAAATAGACATTTTAAGTCTTTAATGTAAAAAAAATTTTTTTTTACTCAGTAATTGCAGTATTTGTGTTCTGAAAACACGTTTGCCAGTTGTTTCAAGGTCCAAAGTACCCTAATGGTGCAGCCTAGTACCTTTTTGCAGTATATGCAGTCACAGAGTGTCATGGTTGGGGAGATTACAAGGGGAGAACAATATAATACAGTACACATATTTTATAAGATTATTTATAAATAACAATACAGGACATATATTTTATATTATTTATAATAGTCACCCAAAGAATCATATACAAGACAGTGCAGAAAATCTGTTCACACACTAGAGACCAAAGAAACCACCTGAGGGCCTGGATCCCAAGGAAATGTCCTCCATGAGTTCAGCTGAAGACCCATAACAGTGCCTCCCACGAACCCAACCGGAGGCCCAGAGCCCGCAACATCTCATGCAGGCCTGTCTCATGGATCTGTGCTGGGAAGGCCCAAAGGTCACTGATGAATTCTAGAAAGTCTCTGCCTGCAGGATGGAGGAGCTGTGCTAGCAGGCTAAGGGATCTGCACTGGAGCCAGGAAGCAATGCTCAGAAGAACTGGAGCTTTCCCGAAAAGTACCACAGCCATGCTCAGCAACAGTTGAGGTCCCGAGCCCTTTCAATGATCAGGACAGCCAAGTTCCCATCAGGAAAGCAAGGAAAGCCAACATGACAAGCTTCTCAAGGAGCCTGAGAAGTGCACCATCTTCCCCTCCAGAGCCAGAAAGCAATGCTCAGAGTGAGGACCAGAGCTCCCCCAGAGGGAACCGAAGCCACTCTCAGTGCCAAGGTCCCAAGCTCCTCCGAGGATGAAAACAGCCAAGTTCATTAGGAAAGCCAGCATGATGAGGTCCTCCAAGAGAACCAACAGCTCCTTACAGCTTCTAGCCGTTCTCAACAGCCTTTCAGCTCCCAAGAGCTTTCCTTCTCCAGGTCTGCCTTTTATGCTGCCAGCAACAGTCTCCAGGTGGGCCTCCCACACCCAGCACCAAGCTTACTCAGTTCAGCTGGGTGTTACACGTTGATCACCAGTTGTCAATTCACCACATACTGAGACCCCCAAGAATTTCAGTCATAATGACCAGCACCCAGGTGTGACCTAACCAGACGGCACCCTTATTCTACATGTCCCCCATGTGCTGCTCTTAACTGTGCCTCAACCTTACAAACAGCCACTGATTCAATTCAATCTGTGCTAAACCAGTAAGAAAGCTTATTTAGTTTTATTAATTGTTTTTCTCATGCTGGGAGAAAAGCTGGTTAAAATATTTTAATATGCTGTGTAAATTTATGTGGCTGCTGATAAAATAATAGTTAATGCAACATTTAGTTCTAGCCCAGTCCTAGTTAGTCACTAAAAATAATATACACAATATTGTAAAAATTACATATTTAAAATCTAGGACAGACAGAAGATGCCTTTAGGTTATCGAGAGCCACGGTGTTGACGCCAAGATACTGTATATACTGAATTGTCCAAATATTTGTCTCTATATTTATATTATATATATAGTATATATACTACTCATCTTTATATCAGCATGACGTAAACCACAATTATTTGGGGTCTTTTTTGGAAAGCTACAAGGGCTATACTATTAGATATTTGTAATACTATTAAGAGCAAGCATCTAAAAAATAACATCCAAATAATGATTTAGCAGTACACAAGGGGACATGCTATAATTCCAGTACTCAGGAAGCTGTGGCAAGAGGATTGCCACAAGTTCAAGTCCAGCCTGGGCTTCAATAGTGAGTTCATGGCCAGCCTGAACTAATAAAGATCCTGTCTCAAAAAAACAAACAAAAATGTTTAAATCTAATTAAGGCACTTAGTTAACAGTTGTGGACAAAAGCTGAAAATGCCTTCAGCATATCTCCAATACCCAATAAAATGACTGCAGAAGAACAAAAGGTATTAACCTACCACAGACAGTGGGACAAAAATCAAGGAAGATGCTCAAAAGCACACAGTAGTTCCCTAATAACAAAATCTGAAAGACAAAACATACATGGTGGTATATTAAGAGAGACACAACAGCGTGCACCTGCAGTCCCAGTTAGTAGGGAAGCTGCGAGGAGAAGGTGACTGGAACACAAGGGCTCAGGACCAGCCGGGACAACGGACTGGGACCCTGTCTCAAAAGCAAAGGTGATTCGCAAGAGGCAACTAAGTGTATGAGAAAAGTCCAAACAGAAGTTGTCACAGAGTAGCAGAAGCCAAATGAAAGCAGAACATCACCACAGGATCTGCAAAAATTCAGTGAAAAGAACTGGATGCAGGTAAGGTGCTTACAAAATACATAGGGTCGGGCCGGGGATTTAGCTCAGCGGCACAAGCACCTGCCTGGCAAGTGCACAGTCCTGAGTTTGATTCCTGATACAAAAAAAAAAACCCACAAAACATGCAGGGTCAAAAATCAGTAGATTCCAAGTTCCTCAATAACCACAAGCTCATCTCCAACCAGACCCTACGCAGAGCCTGAAGAACAGTTTAATCTAGACAGGCTGCACAGTGGACTCATGCTGAGCTGAAGACTGTTGTCAGGTAGCAGACTACAGAGTAGGGCATTATCTGAGTGTACATACTGAACAACAGATTCCACGTGCTAGTCACCTTCCTAGCACAGTAAAAGCTGAGCTTCTTTTTCATTGCCCAAGATTACAGCAAATAACTCTGTGTTAAAGGGAGTGCATTTCCAAGTCAAGCACCAAAAAAGGGCCTATTACCCTGAACTAAAAGACACACCAAAACGTTTCAATTCCATATGAGGTATGTAACAGCAGAGACACATAAATCCCAAAAGAGAAAGAAAACAATGGCTCATGAAAAATCAGTAACAGGGCAGCAGCCAAGACCTTGGAAGTCCCAAACGTAAAAACTATTTTCATCTTTATGAATGCAGATAACTTCTCAAATGAAGGCACAATGAGACCCTTTCACTCCCCAAACTGATCTTCCATTTCACCTTTAATCAGGAGGCTGAATGTGTAAGTCCACGAGAGTCTACACTGAAGGCAATTTTCAGAATGGAGGCAGAAGCCCCACAGTGAGAGCATCAGCAAGGCTAGAAAACATAAATTCCAGGGCTGAGTCACAAAGTTGTCCAGAAAGACAACCAAAAAAGAAAATTTTTAAATGTGTTTTACATGTCTGATCAGAATGAAAGAAGTGTTACACCTCAACCAGAGATTATTTGTCTGGGGATGTATTAATGATACACAAATGGAAAGCAAAACCTTAGAAAACTAAGCAACTACAAACCTGAGAAGGGAAAAGGTCGTACAGGGGAAAAGGGTGAAAATGCCTAAGGACCGAATCCGTGAGCCTGGCATGGTAGCAGGTGGCACATGTCTGTAATCCCAACACTGCACAGGCTGAGGCAGGGGGATCCCTGTGACTTGAGAGGCCAGCCTGGGCTACACAGTGAGTTGAACGCAAAACTGAACTACACAGCAAGATCCTGTCTCAAAAAGCCAATTAAGGAAAAAAAGGCTAAATCCTTATCTTCTTCCTCCTATGGTAAAAAGGTCAATAGATCAGAGACAAAAATGCAAAATAAAAAATTTTATTTTTGGGCTAAGGATATAGCTCAGCGGCACAGTGCCTGCCTGACAAGCACAAGTTCATGAGTTTGATTCCCGGTATTAAAAAAAAATTTTTTTTAATTTTAGAAACAATAAGGTAAATTCACTTTTTACTGTAATCAGAAATTGAGAAATAAGTTAATGCTATTTGGCATACACTTTGTTTTTACAATTAAATTCAAGTATTCTTTTAATAAAAACTGTAATCCCAGCACTCAGACTGAGGCAAAAGGACTGCTGCAAGTTCAAGGCCAACTCAGGATACATGGACTTCAACACCAGCCTGAACTGCATAGCAAGAGCCTGTCTCAAACAGAGAAAGAAAACAATACAATTAAATTGAAAATGAAACAAAGAATTGAAAATAAACCCTTCTTACTGTTCAAAGTAATATATAACTGACATGGTTATTCTCTTTAACAGATGAAAAAACTCTTATGAAACTTGAGGAAATTTTTCAACTTCCAAAACTGTTTCTTTGCTATACACTGGCGATCTTTTTAAAGAAGCACCAGCTGGGCCTGCCTGGCAAGCACCAGGTCACGAGTTCCATTCCCCATACCAAAACAAAACAAAAACAAAACAGGCCCAGGGATATAGCTCAGAGGCACAGCACCTGCCTGGCAAGTGTAAGGTCCTGAGTTTGATTTCCCCATGTCAAAAAAAGAAAAAGAAAGAAGTACCTACTAAATACAACTGTTCTGAGTTAAAAACATCAAGATTCACTGCCTAAGAGGAAACATTTGTAGAGAAAAATGAGCACAAGGTTTCAGATTCTCCCACATTATTAGTTTAATTTTCATATTTCCCCCATCTAAGAGTTTACAGTTCAACAAAACAATAAACCAGAATTCTTAGAACCTGACAATTACAAGGAAAATTCCTCTTCCTTTTCTAAACATGTTTTTCTGTACTGTCCATGCACAGGTGTTACATCTTCCCCTAGAGTCATAAAGATAAATGTTACTTCTTTCAATGACAGACCTTAAATTCCCCAAACTCAGTGGTCACACAGACAGCCACCAACACCCCCGGCTTGTCCGCTCCAGGCTACTAACAACTCTGTTTCTGGTGAGAGCATGAAAAGATCTTTTGCAGCTTCAACTCTTTCCCATCTTGATCACATTCCTTGAAGCATGCTCCAGTCTGTTAATGTGCCTCTTCAAGTACACAACCATAGTAAGAGCAAGGGGTAATTACACTCTCCCTCCCTTAAAAAATATGGTTCCAAGCAAAACAATTAATACCATACTCAGAAATCTATGCACAAAATATATTCTTTTTAAAAATTACTATTCCTTTGGGAGCTGAGGCAGGAGAACTGTTGCCAAGTTTGAGACCAGCATGGGCTACAAAAGTAAGCTCAAGGCCAGTCTGAACTGCACAAGGAGACCCTGTCTCAAAAAAACCCCAAACTAACTAAATAAATAAATTACCATTCCCATGGGCGATGTGTTATATACACATATCAACACCACACAAGGAATATAAACATGTACTGCAATAAAAGGGGAGGAGGATGGAGGAACAGGTGGAGGGGAGGCAAGAGAGGGAAAGGCGATGGAAAAGGGATTGAGATGCGTCATGCAGGGCCAAACAGTATGTCCTAGTGCTCTAGTAAACTAAAATAATAAGAAATTTATTACCTTTAGTATTTAAAAAACTACCATTCCAAATATTACAAACAATTCAAATAGGTTTCCCATTCCTCCTGTTAAGTTTATGAACTTCATTTTAATCATGTTCAGATATCACTAGGGCAACAGCTCTCCTGTGAGGCTGTGAAGGATGTCAAAAGAGCCTATAAAATTACTTAAAGTTATAAATGATTTACCCTTTTGTAAGTATTAGAGGAAGCCAAATTGTACTTCCCTAAACAATCACTACTTTGAGCATTTGAACTAGAAAATGATTTACTGACTAGAGAAAAACCAGAGAGGTAATGACATCCACTCCTGAAGGTCTCCACAGAAGCTTCTTACAGACGTGAACATCACACAAGTCACACAGAAAAAACTGAGAATATACATTTTGGAGATGTGCTTGTTCTCCAAAGAATGCTACTACAATAAAGTTTTAATTATTTCTATCTATAATCCACTGATAATATGTAAAATTTTTAAGTTGTACTTTACCTGCTTTGAAATTCAAAGTTTTTATAATCTCAATGTGCCAAAAATCATGGACAAATGAGTAGAAAAACCAGAGACGAATGTATTAAATATGAAAATCATGCCTCCATACCCTGAATGTTTAATGTAGTTTTCTCACTACCAAAGGCAAGCACAGCACTGTATAGAAGAGTTTCTCTTAGCCCATCTGCTAGGTGCATCTATATTCTCCCTTTCGTCTAAAAAAACCAGCCTGTGTCTACTGTGCCATTAACATTCATGACTAAAACACCATGCTCCTGCTCCTGCTCCTTCCAACTGAGCTTTATGTGCACCAAGCATTGTTTGGTACAGTACTTGGTAATACAGCTAGTAGAGCGCTTGGTAAGTACATATATTGACTATTATGGAAAACAATGACTCAAATATTGTTTCTCTGTACATTTAGGGACTTAATTATCAAATCACTAGGAAAAGCTATTATTTAACTGTGAACAGAATCTGTAAAAGGGTTGCCGGGTGTGGTGGCACACACTTGCAATCCTGCAATCCTAGCACTCCGGAAGCTGAGGCAGGAAGGTTCCCTGAAAGTTCAAGGCCAGCATGAACTACACAGTAAGATACTGTCTCCAAAATAAAATTTTTAAAGCTGAAAAATCATACATCTAGAACAATTCAATACTGAATTGCTTTAAAAGTAAGCCAAAAGCTGGGCATGATGGCACATGCCTGTGGTCCCAGCTACTCAGCTGAGGCACGAGGATGGCTTGAGCCCAGCACAGCCACCCTGTGTAACACAGGAATATGCTGAATTCACAAGGACTGCTCAACAACAGTCAGTAGGCACCATATCCCCACTGCATCCAGAATTCACAATCATTATTTCTGAATAAAATTCAAAGATAATACACATTAGCAGCCAAGCAGTTCTCTTAAAACATGCATAACGCAGCCGTGACACAAATATGCATTATATACCCATAAGCTATTTGTTCTTCCATTAAAATCCACAAAATTAAGAATTTACAACAATGTACAGTAGCCCACAGAAATTATATATTCTTTAATGGTGGAATCAATATTAGTTCTAGGTGCCAACATCAAACTGGATATCACACCAAAGAATTGAGAATATGTTAATTTTATAATTTAAAGTTGTGGGCAGAGCCAGGTATGGTAATACACACCTGTGATCCCAGCACTTTAGAAGGCTGAGGAAGCAGGATTTAAATTCAAACCCAACTTGGGCAACATAGCAACTCAGTGAGAACTCCATCTCAGAATTTAAAAAAAAGTAAATGATTATGACTAGAATAAAGCCTGCTACAGAGCTAGAATTCCTTAAGTAGTAATAATTATTATTATTTTAGTTTTCATTTTAACAAATATTTTGATAACCCAGGCACATAAGCTAGTATGTCGCTTAATTTTTTAAAAAAGTCATTCATTCAGTTTTTAAAAGTATCAAACAATTCTTTCCTTCATTCTAAATTGAAATTTTATTACATTGTCAAAACACCTTACAAGTGAAAAGATCCAGGTGGCATAACCCTACAGTCTCAGCAGTGTGGGTGGCTGTAACAGGAAGACCCCTAAACTGAAGGCCAACCTGGGAAATTCAGCAAGTCCCATCCCAAAATAAAATTTGACAGGGGAGTGAAGATACAGCCCCAGGGTGAGATGTTTCCTTCGTGTGCATCAGGCCCTAGGTTCAATTTCCAGAATCTCCAAAAACAAAAAGTGAAAAAAGAATTAAGAATATAAATCACTGCCCACTGTGACCTCACAAAGAAAGCCCTGAATACAATAAACATTAACTCCAAGATTATCTGATTACAAGTCATCCTATAAATAATAAATTCCTCTTTTACCAGTCCAATTTTAAATTAAAAATAAAATTATTGGAATAAAGATAGACCTTAAGAATCAAAAATACCCACAAAACAGACACTAAATAGCTGGTGACATTTACCAACAGTGAAATACCCAGTTCAAATGCACTGGTCACATAAAATAGGTGCCATTAAGAATGGCAAACTTGGCTGTGGTGGTGCACACCTGTAATCCCAGCACTTGGGAGGCTAAGGCAGAAGAATCACTTCAAGTTCAAGTCTAGCCTGGCATGGTGAGTTTAAGGCCAGCCTGGACTACATAGTGAGACCCTGTCTCAAAAGACCAAAAGAAAAAAAAAAAAAATGACAAAATTTATACAAATGTCATTTCTCATTCTATCCAATCCAGTGAAAATTTTACTAATCATTTTTTAAGTAGGGCACTAATATTTAATATTTACAGTCTCCACAAAACAAATAGTTAAGCCTAAAACAAAACTTTCAATCAACTAAAAGTTATTTAACATCAAGGCAATTTTTTTTTAGGTGCTAGGGACTGAACCCAGGGCCTCATGCATGCTAGACAAACACTGTACTAGTGAGCTATGCTCTTAGCATTGTGAAGACAATTTTTTATTGTTGGCTACAATTTAAATTATTGGAGTGCCCATTCAGGAAGTATTCTGTAAAGAGAATCAGAAAGATAACTACAAACTAGTAAGTTAAGACATGTCCTTTCTGTTTCAGCAACAAATAAACTGCACCTAAATCTAAAATCCATGTTAAAGTTTCACAATCTGACTTCAATCACATACACTGAAAGAGCATCACTCAGCATACAGGACACGCAACTGGAAAAAAAAAAGGGGGACAAATTAACTCTGAATCTAATAACATTAACAGTAAGATATTGGCTTAATTTATTTAAAGATTTTGCTACATGAATGCTAAAAGACATGTGACTACCTGCGGTTTAAAATCCACAATGGTAGCCTATCACTTACTGTGTGACCAGGATTTTCTAAGTAAAGCAAGCAGCTCCAGTTGGCCCACCTTACTTCGTAATATGTTCTCCCACCAGTTAGCCCGATCCTCAAATGTAGCACGTGTTCAGTAAACATAGTACCTGAGCCAATTACACTACGTCATCTACACAGCACTGATTATTATTAACTCCATAACTGTTCTAAATTATTTTCCGGCATTTTTGCTTTCCAAATAAAAGATCTGTAAGAGCCGCTAACCCTTCAATATTCTGCAATACACATCTGATGGCTGTAATTCTAGCAGTCATCCATTCCTTCCAAGAATCTGAGATTTCCAATTTAGGAACACTATACAGAGATTCTTGTTCCAAAGAAAGTCAGGGGAAAACAGGTGTCCAGTCAAGGCACTGGGTCAGAGTAGCTAACCCAGCCATGATGAATCGCAGAATTTGTGAAAATGTTGGACCAAGGACACAATTTAAGGTAGTATGTGACCACAGGTGCTGGGAGGAACCATCTTTGGTTGAGAGGCAGCACTTTAACTATTTCATGGGGCTGGGGATTTAGTTCAATGGCGCAGTGCCTGCATAGCAAGCATGAGGTCCTGAATTCAATTCCCAGCTACCCCCACCCCCCCGAAAAAACTATTTCATGGACCTGGTCTTAAACTACATAAAGCTGAAACTTGTTTTCAATGATCTTTATACAGGCATCAGCTACTCTGCAAAATCTTCATATAAACCAATTTGACTCAGCTTTTGGGTTACATTCAAACACTCCAAAGTGAGATTTATATTACAGCGTTTCTCATTTCATTGTAATTTATTTATTTGCTTAGCCGTAGAATGTTCTCTCCTCCTGTTAACACTTCTTCTCAACTACTGCACAGATACTGTGTACCGGACATTGTGTGAGATGTTTAACCACATTATCCCTTAGTATTCTTTTGGCTTTTATTTTTTTGGTGACAAGGTCTTGCTATGCAATTCAGGCTGGCCTTGAGCTCACTTTGTAGCCCAGGTTGGCCTCAAACTCCCAATGATCCTCCTGCCTCAGACTCCCAAGTGCTCAGATTACAGGTGTGCACCACCGCACCCAGTTTATTTCTTAATATTGAAAACAAATCTATATCCAAAACGTACAAAGGAAATTTTATCTTCACCATTTCATATGTGAGAAAACTAACTCAATTATTGATTGGCATTCTTAATATCACATAGCTAATAATCTGAATAGCCAAAATTCAAAAGCAGGTCTCTATAGCTTCTAGGTCTTTTAACTACATGAGGCTGAACTTTGTCTCGAGTGGTCTTTATTCAGGCATCAACTCCTCTGGGAAGTCTTCTATACTCATTTATGTATTTCGGGAATAGCACACTCACAGAAAGGACTGCCACAAGTACTGTTAGCCGTATGTGCAGACACTCAGAACACCAACGCCACAGTACAGTACGGTCTAGGTAACTTCAGGGTCTCCACAGAGTATGACAAAGACAAGTGAGCAGTGTTTGTGAAATAAAGAGTCAACAGACAAATGAAGTCCTACCCCCTACAGATTAAATTCCACTGAAACAAACAGTTCTCAGTTTACCAAAGTATCCTTTTATATAATGTTTTGAAAGCATGGGATGTAGGATGACATATGAAAATAGTGTTCTAATGTTACCTATTTTGCCAGGGAATACTTTCTATAGTTATAAAGAACTACACAGAATCAAAATCTGGTTGGGAGCACACCTGTAATCCCGTGACTCAGGAGGCTGAGGCCAGAGTATCGCTATAGTTCTAGGCCAGCCTGTACTACATAGTGAGACCCTGTCTCAAAAAAAAAAAAACAGGGCCAGGGATATTGCTCAGCAGCAAAGCCCTTCCCTGGCAAGCGCAAGGTCCTGAGTTCAATTCCTGGTACCAAAAACAAAAAAATCTGATTGGGAGGTGCAGCTTAATGGTGGAGCACTTTTGTAGCGTGAGAAAGGCCCTAGATTCAATTCCCAGCACACATCCCAAAAAGAAAAATAAAGGCCTGAAATCTGAAACAGACAAGATTTATCTCAAACCACTTTACACCTCAAATGCCTCAAAGACCTGTATTTAGTACAGTAGGTGCAGGACATGCTTCTTAAGCACATACTAAAGGTTCAACACTTTAAACACATTGGATTATTTGCTTCATTTTAGAACCAAACTTGTGCAACATAGGTCGCTTTACTTCCTCGCTTTACCTCATTTACAAAGGAAAAGCATGACGCAGAACATGTAGTAGGTATCTCCCTCTGGCTACCTCTCTGCCGTACACAACCTGAAAGTAACCTCTGGGACATTCCTATCACACCATTTTATTGTTCAGCACACTGACCTACCCCAGACACTTTTACTGTTATTTACTTAAGAATTACTGCTTCTTCCACTAAAATGTAAGTATGTATTTACGAGTACACTCCAAAGCTTCACGGAAATCCATTGAGGCTCCAAAAAATGTTTTACTATTCATGGAAAACTAGTAATGCCTCGTTGCCCAAATTACAAGGGGAAAAAAGGGAAACAGTAGCAGACTATTGGGCACGTCCTGAATTTTTCAACCTTCAAGAAACCCAGTTTTCCATTTACTGTGGACGCTGTCTGAGCTACTGCTCTTACGAGGCCTTTGAGAATGTGATTATTTAGCGACTACCACTTCGGCAACTTGACTTGAATCCAAGATAATTAGTATATAAGCGCATCTTAGCGGCTGTTCCAAAATGCTCCCCAAAACTCTCCAAATGAAATGTCACAGAGGTAAACACCTTACCCGAACAAAGGCTAACGAAGCAGAGGGGAACACACACGCACACACCGTGTGAACAGCCAAGCCGGCGAGCTCCATTTCCCTACCACCACGCTGGCGGCCGTCTCTCCCCACCTCGCCGAGGCCGGGGCTCCCGGGCACTGATCTGGAAGCTCACGGAAGCCGCCCGCAGCCCCCGGCCGGTGACCCGCTCGCGTCCCGCCCCTCTCCCCAGCGAAAACTTCGCCCCGCCGGCCCCAGGCTCTGCCCCCTGGAGCTAAAGCCAGGCCGCCGCCGAGCGAGGCGCCCGCTCCCTCCGGGTCGGCCCGGCTCCGCCCGCCGCCTCACCGGGCCAGCAGGTGCCTGGCTCGGGGCTGCGGCGCCCGGGCGGCCGAGGCGCGGCGCACAAAGGACCAGCGCGGCGCGGCCCGGCCCCCAGCGAGCGAGCTGGGACCCCGGAGCGGGCCGCCCGCCCTCCCGCCCACCCGCAGCATCTCGCCCGCCGCACTCACAGGCTGCCGGAGCAGGAGGTGCACACGAACGAGCCGATCGTCATGTTCACGTAGGTGGGGCCGCGCTGGTCGCAGTCGAAGCACTTGCGGTTGTGCGGGAGCCCCGTCATGTCCCGCAGCATCTTCAGGTGCTTCTCCTCCTGCTTCCGCTTCGCGCTGGCCGCCATGGCCGCGGCGCCGAGGGCGGAGGCGGCAGCGCCGGGAGCCGGGCGGGCTGCGCGGGGGCCGCGGTCCCACAGGCCACCCCGGCCGGCCGCCGCCCTCCGTCAGCGCACGCCGCCCGCGCCCGACCCCGCCGCCGCGACGCGACTCGACTCCCCTGCGCTGGACGCGGCGCGGACGCTGCGGGGCGCGTGCTCACGGCCCACACCAACCGGCCTGGCCGGGACAACCGCCGCTGCTGCCGCCGGGGCCGCCACCACCTTCCCGACTTCGCGTGAGGGGAAAAGACGAGAACGGGGACAGCAAGAGGAGGCCCGCCCCGGGCGGGCGGGGGCTAAGTGTCGGTGCGCGCCCCCTGCTGGCCAGGAGGAGTCACTGCGCCGCGCTGAGGCCGGGGCGGGGCGGGGCCGAGCGGGGAATGCACAATAAATAATACAGTATTTATTGAGTGCCTATCAGTGCTAAGCGCTTCACATGGGTTGCCTTCCTGCCCATTGCTTTGCGGGTCCTTCTGAATGCTTCGTTGTGCCCTAAACACGCCCCTTAGGCTCGCTCAGTCATCGTCTTCCACCTTATCGTTTATTCAGCCACCCCGGATTTCCAGCCCCTTTCCGATTTCTGCCCTTTCTCAGCCACGCCGTGGTTCACCTGCGCAACCAGCTAATACTTGGGTGTGGGGGCTGATCTACAGGGTATTAGGCAACTATCCCTGGCCTCCAGCCCCTAGAGGCCATAGGACCACTTCTGCCAGCTGCAAGTGCCCCACTCCCCAGCTACAGTGTTGCCACACGTGCAGGAAGGTTCGGGGCGTGGAAACCACAGTTGCACGTGGAGGCAGCTAATGTCCCCAGGGTCGCATGGGGTGCCGTGGCCACCCCTCCAAATTGTCTGGGTCTGCGCGCTCCTGCTGCAGCTCACTGGGCTGAAAGTCGTCCTCTCTCCTATTGCTGTACAGGCGCGGGGCGTGGAGATGCACACCTGCCCTCCCCGCCCTCGGAGGCTGAGGCTGCAGGGTGACCATGTGAGGGATGAGCTAAGGGGCCACTCATAACGCCCAGCTGAACTGAGTCAGCGTGGCTCTGGGTGCGGAGGGCCCACCTGAAGATTGCTGCCAACAGCATCAAAAGAGCACTGGAGACGAAGATGGTGCGCTGCTGAGTCTCCTGGAGAAGCCTTGTCGCTCTGGCTTTCCTGAGAGGACTCTAGTATCAGCATAGGAGGAGCTCAGGACCTCCCTGTTGCTGAGGATGGCTGCAGCTCTTTTCGGGGGAGCTCTGGTCCTTACCATAGGCATCACTTCCTGGCTCCAGGGCAGATCCCTCAGCCTGCAGGCACAGATCCTTCCTCCCAGGGCACAGACTCTCTAGCTTCCACCACTGACCTTTGGGCCTTCCCAGTGCAGATCTTTGGCACAGACTTGCATGAGACCGTCGTGGGCTCTAGACCTATAGTTGGATTCGTGCGGGACATTGCCATGGGCTCTAGGTCTTCAGCTGGACTCATGCAGGACATTGCTGTGGGATGCAGGCCCTCAGCTGGATTCTTGGGGTCTCCCACACTCTTCTGCATTTGATTCTTTGGATGAATATTGTAAAATAATCTTATAAATTATGTGTCCTACAAGCCAGGCATGGTGATGCACACCTGTAATCCCAGCACTCGGGAGGTTGAGGCCGGAGGGTCATTGAGTTTGAGATCAACCTGGGCTACAAAGTGAGCTCAAAGCCAGCCTGAACAGCATAGTGAGACCCTGTCTCAAAAAAGTCCAAAAAAAAAAAAAAATTATGTGCCCTGTATTGAATCCTTCCCCCTATAAATCCTGACTACAACAGCAAATTTAAGCCCAGACTAGGCAACTTAGCAACTTATTGAGACCTCCATCTCCAAAGATAAAACATGGCTGGGGATGTAATTCATATAAGGGCCCTAGGTTCAATCCCCAGTAAAAACCAGAAAGTAGCTCAGTGCAAAGGTCCTGCATTCAATCCCTTCTACTAACAATACGTAAATTGCTGTGTTGTATTCTCTTCATGGCTCCAGCATTTTGAAATGCTGCCTCTTGTTTCATGTTTCTTGTGTGTGTCATAGGGCTCGCCTGGAAGCTGTCCACAGCCAGTGGCTTATGTGTATTCTCCCTGCACCACCTATGCTGTGCCTGGAGCTTGATTCCAGGTGCTCAGGACTCTTGGACCAAGAGCATGAACTTTCTTATCTGATCCTCACAACAACCCTAGGAGGTAAGCATGATTGGCATTTCCATCTCACCAATCAGGAGGGTGAAGCACTGGGGGAGGGAGGGAGTTTGCCTAGCATTCCTACAGAGAAACCGAGATTCTCACCCAGTCCCTCCCTATGACCCAGCTCTCTCTTTATCATGGCAAGAATCCCTTGGCAGCAGCATGCTAGAAACTGTCACTGCACCTCATTTCTGGAAGGAATGCACGGAGATTCAGAGAGCTGGAGCTCCCAGCTTTTGAATGGGAAGCTTTCACAGCAGAATCCCTAAGTGCCAACACCTGTATCCACAGTGCCCGGGAAGGTGATCAAATAAAACTAGCACTCTGAGACTTCGTGGTAACATAACACTACCAGTAACAGTGCTTTCAAAAGAGAGCGACAGGTCCCTTTGCCAATGGATTTTTAAAAACTCTTGCCTATATGGAAAACCACAAGCAATCGTGAGCCTGTGGTACACTTTCAGCAGCTGTCAGCTCGGGGCTAATCTTGCTTTACTAATGCCCTGACCCGTCTCTTCAATCCCATCCTATTATTTAGAAGCAAATCATAGTTATCATCCTGTTCATCTGCAAATATTTGTTTGTATCATAAAAAAAACTTTCTTCTTTTTTACACTGAACTGCACAATACCATCAACACACCTAAAAAGTTCATAATATTTCCCCAAAAAATTCATCAGCTGGTTGGCATTTATGTCGTTGTTACTTTCAGGTTTGTCTAAATCCACAACTGACCACTGCAGTTTGACAATATGTGTCATAAAGTCTCTGTTTTTTCTTCTCTGTAGGTTTCCCTGCCACCCCCTTTTTGCTTGCGATTCATTTAATTTTAGGAATCAGGCCCTTTTTTCCAGTAGAGTTCCTCATGGTCTGTGTCGCTAAACATATTCCTCTGTCCTATTTCCTAAAAACTGGGAGTTGGATCTAGTTCACTTGTATCTAGTTCATCTTAGGGAGGGCATTTTATTCTATTTCTCCATCGGGAGGCGCATAATTGAGTGTTCCTTTTACACTGTTGTCAGGTATCCATGACTGATGTCTAAATTCAGTCATTTGTCAAAGATTACAAGATAACAATCAAAGTTCTGTCGTTCCCACTTCGTTTTTTAGCAAAACATTTTTATAAGGAAAAAGCTTTTCTTGATCTACAGTCTGGCGTAGCTCCTATCAGAAAGACATGTGCCTCGTTCCTTTGTTCGTAAATTTTTAAGATAATATATTGGTTTTAGATCCTGGTCCAGTGCTTTTCAAGTGTCACTGTCCAATCTGGACTGGACATATTCGATAATGTTGGCCAGTGGGGACTGCTGACAGTGGGCTAGTGACTTTTTCTGACAAGACAGTGACACCGAAGGTCAACTGGTCATCTATTCTGGCAGGACTCTGGGCTGTTCAAGAGATGTGAGCACTGGAATGTCACAGCCTGAAAGGTTCCAAACAGATCCCAGCTCCACTTTACGAGGACGCCAGCAGCCTCTTACTCAGTACCAGCAGCTTGGCTCACCGAAGCCAGTGGCTACTTTCTGTATTTGCGGTGTTCATAGCGTTCGTTTGTTCTCTGGGTATTCGTCTTGCCATGTCACTCATCTGACCAATTCCAAAACCAGAAGGCATGACTGTAGCACGTTCTATACACATCCAAATGAATGGTTGTTTTACTGGTGTCTTCTGGTTGTTTTGAAGAGTTGTTATCTCCAATCCATGGACCTATAGGAAAATGAAGTTTAGGTGAAATCCAACATTTTCCTCCCCCTGAGGAGAGCTGAAAGTTCATTTCACCTGCTGGATGTTGGCTCTTTTATGCCATATATCATATCAAAGAAGTTTGCTACTTTTAAAAATCCGAGGAGACTTTGTTGAATATCAAGCAAGACTGTTTATTTTCATTTCCTTAATGCTCACAGACGCACAGAAGGAGGTGTTATTATCCCTTGTTTTATGTAGGAGGAAGCAGAAGCTCTGAACGACTGCCTCGCCCTACACCATGTGAGAAGTGAGGCCTGAAGCCAGGATTCAGACCCGATCTGGCTGCAGGGCCTCAGCCTTTGCTTCCAGTTCCTGAATCCCAACCCTGCCGTCCCTGGAGCGACAGAGCAGAGCTTAACTTGACGGATGCCAGCTCAGCCTGGCACAGGGGTGCACAGCAGCAATCTCAGCCCTCTGGGAAGCTGAGGAGCAGGAGGAAGAAGATCACGTGTTCAAGCCTAGCCTGGTCATCTTAGCAAGTTAGCAAGAGCCTGTCTCAAAAATAAAATATAGGGAAGGGCTAGGATGGAGCTCAGGGCAGAGGCTCTGGGATCAGTCCCTAGCACTGGAGAGAGCATGAATGTTACCCCTGCAGCCAGTGTAGTCTTTTCATATTATGCCACAGAGACCCCACTCTCCTCCTCCCACTGAAGCTTTTTGGTGACTTCTCGTTGCTCCCGTGATGAAAACAGCTAAGTTGCCTCCTTCCCCTGCCACACCAGGTCTCTCCTCCCTGGCCCAGCTCCTGTGCCCCTGTGTCTCAATCACTGCCCAAGTCTCCACTACCCCAGTCCTGCTTCTCAGTTCCCTATGTTCTCTCCTTTACCACAGAGCCTTTGCACATGCTGCTTTGGTTGCCAGAAACCATCTCCTGCTTCTTCTCTTCTCTTAGATCCAGCTCAATATCTGCTTTTCAACAGGAAAACAGAGGACCTGCCTGGCCAGATCAGTGCCAGAATATTGTACGTGCTCATAGCCCATGTACACATCTTTTATTGCACTGAAAGCTGTGGCTACTTCTATTGTTTTGTGATTTTCGGTTAGAGCGCCCACCCAGATGTGCGCATGCCCACACACAGCAGGCTTCATTCAGGAAGGGGCCGGGTGGGCAATGCCGGCCGTTCTTTCTCCAGCACTTGGCACAGGGCTGGAAGGGGTTCAGTAAATATTGGCTGAATGCATAAATAAGTGCAGCGATGGAGGCCTGAAAATAAAGCTGCCCGCAGCCAAGGGCAGTGGGCTCAGCCTTCTGTTTACCGTCACCCCTGGTGTTCTGGTTCTTAGAACAGCTCCGGTTCTCTCAAAGCTACAGTTCTGTCAGGGACTCGCAACTTCTGAAATCAAACATCCATTAGTAACGAATCCAGCACCTCCCTGGCCGACCCTCTGGCCCCAAGGCTCTGCTGTCTTATCACCAAGAGTGAGTCAGAGAAAATGTCCTGAACAAACCCCGGGACTTGGAGAGGACCCAGAGCCAGGGAGCAGAGCCAGCTCATCCTAGCCCACCCCGCCCTCCTATCCTGCAGGCCAGGCCCCAAGCAGGCTCCTCCCCTGCTCTGAACAAAGTGGGACAAGCAGTGGCAAAGCTCAGGATATCACCCAAGGTAGAAGAGGGCTCCCCACGCTGGGAGGACTTCAGCTCAGACTTCTGGTAGCACCTTCACCTGCAGGGTCCCAAAGACCCTCTGGTAAAACAGGAAGACGCCATCAGATACACCAGTGTCCCCTGGCACTCCTTGCCACCTGCAGTGTGCTGAGTTTGTATTTTTAATACATTTGGGACACAGATAGTGAATAGCAAAGTTGCTGACTTGCTCAGTTTAAAAGTATACCCATAACCCCGGTGCTTGGGAGGCTGAGGCAGGAAGAGTGCAGTGAGTTTGAGGCCAACCCAGGCTACATAGGTGACCCTGTCTCAAAAAGCAAAACCATGCCACAGTTCGGAGGCCCTGTTGTGACATCTTTTCATGCTTTGATGCTCTAGGAGCCTAAAAAAAAGTCAAAATGGCCATGACTTTTCTCTGGGGCCACTTACCTTCCCCAAACCCTCAGATTCCAAGTGTCCCTTCCTAACCCCAGAGCTTGGAGCACAAAGCCCCTGGGGAACCCCAGGTCCTCCCCTGCACACCCAGTGTCGGTGGACAAGTCTGGGTGTTGGGGAGCTACTGGGGTCTTCAGCGCTTTCCTCACCCAGACCCTCTGCTACCTGAAGCTGATTGTGGAGGAAAGGAGCGAGCAGAAGGCATAGATAGGAAAACCCGGAGCTGTCGGTTCTCCGGTTCTCCGCTTCCATTAACGTTCTTCCCACCCGTGGTGTGACTTTTTCCAGCTTTGGGCCAAAAAGCCAATGCGAATTTTTATGGCCTATGTGAGTCATGCAAAAGAAAAGTCATGCTGGCCCTGTAAACTGCCCCCAGGCCCCCACGGGTTTCACAGAATGACTAATCACAGGGCCTCAAGCAGACAGCGCTGCAAAAGAATATCTGACTTGATTTTTTTTTCCCCTGTTCTTTTGATAGTGCCTTCCTTTAGCTGTGGTTTGATTATTTTTAACATTGCTTCCTGACTTGCTTTTTAATTTGCAAAGAGCAGTGAGATAGAAAAGGAAGGGGGGCCGCTGCAGAGAACAAGCAGCCAGTGTGCACTTCCTGGAAATCCGAGCTCCCTGTCGGGGCACACTCCATGGAGCATGTGCTGAGTGCAGATGCCAGACACCCACGGGGTGTGGGTCTCCAGACCCTAGGGCGGCAGCACTGACAGGTGGACACCTGGCACCGCCGCAGCGGCTACAGATGTGCCCCCCGCCCCTGCTGCTGAGGACCTGCCTTGCTGTTTCTGCCTGCATCCGTTCTTCTGCTCGCACATGCCAGCGTTCTCTCAGCAGCAGCTGGATTCTTTGCTTTCAGAATGGCCCAAGCCATCCCCTTCTGCCCTGCTCCTTCCCAGGGTCATAGAAAGTACCCCACGAACCATGCCGCCCGACCCACTGGCCCAACATCGGGCCCTTCCAGAAGCCCCAAAACAATTGCAGCCTCACTTCTCTTACCCAATCTTTCAGAAAAGTGTTTTTTGGATTTTAGAGAGAAACTAGTAGCTGTCAGCCCACCTTCCTTCATTCAGTGCCTACGTACCAGGCACCAGCCCTCTGCTGGGCACCGTGCTAGACACAGCAGGTACAGCAATGGACGGCTGGACATCTGTAGCTGTTTTGAGGCTTGTGTTTCCATGAGAGGGAGGGCAGGCCAGGTGGCAAAGACGAGAACGGAAGCAGGGCGAGGGAAAGCAGAGCTAAGGTGGCGGGCAGAGGGGATGATGGCTCCTATCAGAAGCCACAGGAGAATGAGCTCCCTTCCTCAGTGAGGTCTGCCGGAATCGGGCAGCCTGGCCGCCCTTGTCACCTCCAGAGAACTGGAACTGCTATCTTCCGAAGCCAAGGGAGAGAGAAAACGTCCCTGCCTCTGCCGCAGGAAGAGTCCGGGGTAAGAAACACCCCATTCACGTTGTCAATGGAACGTTTTGTTCTTGCTCAGGACTGGAAGAGAAAGGGGATTTTCCCCTTTGGTTCGGAGGAAAGAAAGGGGCCCCTGTGGGGAGAGAAACCTGCTCCAATTATCAGAAAAGAAACCCCCCCAGGACTGGCTGGGCTCACAGAAAAGAAAATGGACCCAAGCAGTCAACTTTCCATTTTAAAAGCAGGTCTCTAAAATCAAGAACTTCATCTCTTTCCCTTTGTGTTTCTTACCAAAGACGTTGCAGACAGGTAATGGCTCAATAGATAGTTCAGGGAGAACTGAGCACAAAGCACCTCCCTTGTGCCCAGGTGACTGAGTCGTGGGTGCCAGGGACCTGGTCCCAGTAATGTGGACTAATGCTTCCTGGCACTAAGTTCCCAGCAGTGTACAAATGTGTTTCTGTAGAGTAGTCCCATAATCCTCACAGCAGCCTTTGGAGGTAGATTTTATTATACCCATTTCACAGATGAAGAAACAGGTAGAGTTGGCCAGGCAGCCAAGGTCATAGAGCTGGGACAGGATGAAGCTGGGATTTGGAGGCCAGTTGTTCTACGTCAGGGCCTCCATTTAACCTTTACAGGCATCCCCTCATGCTCAGCTGAATGCTCTCCTTAGGAATCCAACCCAGCCCTCCATCAAGTCAGGAAAGACCAGGTGGCAGGTTGCCTGGTCTCAAGCTGGGTTCTGGGGGTACAGGATACAAACACTCCTGACTATAACTGGGCTTGTCTAGCCTGAGGCTTCTGCTTTGTAAAGACATCACCTTACCCCAGAACCTCAGGCTGTGCACTTGAAAGGCCCCCTTTGGCTCAACAAATTATTCAGGTAAGGAAATGACCTGAAAAGTCACACACACCAAGCTCCCACAGGGAAAAGGTCCCAAGCATGCGTTCAGGTGACCTCGAGGTCCAGAGGCTCCTCACTGCGGGTGCCTGGGGCCTCCTCAGGAGCACAGGGGAGCCAGTGCATGGGAACTGCCCGGCTCCTTTACAGCAGGCTGCCTTCCCACGCTGTATTACTCATGGACAGCCTGGGGCCCTGAATGACTCAGAAGGCTCTGGTGGTGGGTTCAAAGAGGAAATGGCCTCAGAGGCACCTGTGAGGACTCCCATCTGACTCTTGCTCTTCTACATTCACTTACTAACCTCCCTCTTCCATGTGTCCCTGGGGAGGTGCATGCCCAGCACCACTGCAGGTCAGTTACAGTTTTCCAGAAGCTTCTGTGTGCCACCTCCTGTGTGGCTCCCCTCTGACCAGAACATTGCTGCCCATTGACTGGTCAGACGACCTGTGGTCTGAGTGGTCGGAAAGCCTGTCAGGGATGCATGTGAACTACATTTTACCCAGCCCAGGCATCTGCCTACAGTATTTGTTCAAGGTAAGTACTTGACAGGAAGTTCAGTCTACCCCACAGACAAAACACCTCTGACCACAGAAATGATATGTTGGCTTCTTAGTGTCTGAGTAGGGGAAGGAAGGCAGGTGGTTTGGGTTGTGTGCATATAGGAAGTGGGGTCAAGCTCTCTTGAGTCAGGCCTCTGTCCTTGTGTAGGCCTGTATCTGAAAGACAGAACAGTTGGGTTTCTGAGGCCAACCACCCAGGCTGCAATCTTGCATCTTCCCTGAGAGCCTGAGCAAGCATCTCCACTTTTCTGTGCCTCGGTATTCTCACCTATAAAATTGAGGTGAAAATGTCGCCTACCTCATAAAGTTGCTGTGAGGGTTAAGTAGTTTAATCTACCCAAAGCACTTAGGGTCTGACAGAAGTAAGCACGTTACATGTTTTGTGATCATGACTGTATTTCTTTGTCTTCCCACTGGACATCTGCCTCCATCCCCGCTAGAGTAAGCTAGCAAATGCATGTGCTTCCATTAAACCTGTTTCATTTTTGCCTCTTAATATCCTAATTCATACATAAATACAATGTTGTATTTTTAAAAACTTAAGAGAACACTATGGCAATGGGTTGAAGTAGGCTCCAAAGCTTCACATTCCCCTGAAACCCCAGGATCTGACCCATTTGGAAATAGGATCTTAGAAGGTGGAATTGGTTGGAGATCCCAGGATGAAATCATCTTGATTTAGGGCACTAAATCCAGGGGGGACATGAGGACCCACAGGGAGGAAGGCCTTGTGACAACGGAAGCAGAAACTGGAATTATGCCACCACCAGCCAAGGAATGCTTGGTTCACCGGAGCTGAAAGACAGAAGGATTATTCTGGAGAACCTTGGGAGACAGTGTGTCTCAGTTACTGCTCTCTCATTGCTGAGACAAAACGAACCCAGAATCAAGGAAGGAAAAGTTTATTTAGCTCATAGTTTGTGGACATTTCAGTCCACACTCAGGTGGCTGGCTCCAAGGCAGGGTGGCACATGGCAGAGGGCAACAGCTCATGGCAGCAGAAGACAGCAAAAGCAACAGAAGCAAAAGGAAGGAACAGCAGCAAGCAGCCTCTTTCCCTTTCTTATATTGTACGTAGGCTGCCCACCCTGCTACACCCAGTGCAGGGTGGGAGTAGCACTCACACCCATAATCCCATTGGACCATGAGTCAATCAAAAACTCATGAGGCCCACCCCATGACTGCCTGAGGCTTTGACGGAAGATCTAGACACAAATTGTAACACTGTATAAACCTGCTGGAAGCCTTGCATTTGACTTCCAGCCTCCAGAATGATAGCAATGAGGTCCTGTTGTTTTCAGTCACCTATGTTGTGCTGATTTGCTTCGGCAGCCCCAGGAAATGAACAGACACCTTTGTCGCCCATGAGCATTGCCTCCAACATACAGTTAATACAACAAAAGAAATCATCTTGGCCAAGGTCTCGTTTTTCGTTACCCACAGGTTTTCCGGGTAATTTTTAGCTCGTTTACTTCCCCTTTTCCATGTGCGTCACACTGTTGGAATTGTTAGCCATCTTCTTCAAGTCTGATTAATATGCTTCCATTCTCTGTAAGCATAGGAGTTTGCATACTGTGCCTCATCTTCCAGCTGAGAGCGTGAGATGCAGTGACCCAGGACATGAAAGGGATTTTCACATGCAGAGTTTAAAATGGGAAGCACATCAGCATCACCCCAGCCATTGACCTAACACGATTAGAGTGCAGCCTCTTTGGAGAATCTGATAAATGATGCCAACCCCGCCTCCCTGAACGATGCACCAGACATAAAATATCATTGCAGGCTGGTCCTGGTGCTCAACTAAAATCCAGATGTGGACGGGCACACCTGTAATCTCAGCTACTTGGGAGGCTAAGGTAGGAGGATCACCAGTTTGAGACCAACCTGGGGAACCTAGGGCCTACCTCAAAATTTAACCCGGGGTGGGGGTACCCAGTTCAGTGGTACAGCTCTTGCCTAGCATGTGTGAAGCTCTGGGTTCAATGCCCAGGACAAGGAAAGCAAGGAAGGAAGGAAGGAAGGAAGGAAAGAAGGAAGAAGAAAGAAAGAAAGAAAGAAAGAAAGAAAGAAAGAAAGAAAGAAAGAAAGAAAGAAAGAAAGAAAGAAAGAAAGAAAGGAAGGAAGGAGGAGAGGGAGAGAGAGAGACAAAGAAATCCCATCTCGATTGAGTAGAAGGCAGGGTCTGGTGGCATGAGCAGAACAGGCACCCAGATTCTCCAAGATTCATCACAAGCCTGGGCGGTAACAGGTTCCCTCCTCTCAGTCTGAAGCCTCTGGTTTACCTGCAGAGGTGACCAAAGCAGAGAGGGATATGGAGGAGGGTTTCTGAAGGGACTGGTCCAAAAAAGCAGAGCCTGACATCTTCTCCTCAGACACAGACCGGGGCGAGGACTCCACAGTGCGTTCCTGCCTTGTGGAGCTCTGCTGTCCTCCACCAGCGACCCAAGACTTTAGCTTACACAAAAGCAGCCAAGCCTCGGATAATAGGAAGAGAATTCATTTTAAGTAACAATCCTGACATTTCCGAAGGGAGTTTAGATCATGCCTTCTTCAGACCTCAAAATAGACACGCAGTAGGCCTCGCTGACACGGCTGGAAGGTAGACAGCTACAGAGGCAAAGGTGCGCTCCTCAGGCATGGTCAGCACAGCTCTCTGCCTCTGTTCCTGCCCTCCTGGCCGGAGCAAGCATCAGGCACCACAGTGCACGGTTTCGAACCCACACCACGCATCACCTCGGGATCTTCGCTGCTTCCAGATGAGCCGGTTGATAGCAGGCTGGACACCCTAATCGCCCTCCCTCAGCGAAATGACCTCCCGAGATCGCTGCCAGTCCCTCATGGTAGCATAATTTCCTGCGTTCCCACTTAAAGTGCCTGGTGGCTTTACTTGATTCAGCAGCAGCCCGGAGACTTCTCTGTCTGGGGCAGCAGCCTCTGCTAGGAGTTCCCTGTGCTCCTCCATCTCAGTCATGGGAAATAATTAAGACCACCCTGAGCTTTCTTGCTAGTGACTTACTTACATTTACATACACAAAGAGGACACTTCTTTAGAAGTTAAGAGGTTCAATCTTATTTAGACTTCAGAATTTAAAAAAAGACTGACAGCGTCTCAGGTGCAAGATGTCAGGTTGGGACAAGGGTGTGGGATTGTGCGTCTTGTCACCAGTGCCAGAGGGCATCTGCTCTATGAACGCACCGCATGGCTGAGATACACAGAGCGCAGAGACTAAATTCTATTTTCTAATTGGATCACTAAGCATTCCAGATCTACTTATGCAGCCTTCCGAGCCTGTGTTCACCTCAGTGACTCTGATGCTTCTGTTACACAACTTCGCCTCCCCGCAGGAAACTACCTAGTCAGCTCATAGGGATCCAGGGCTCCTCCGAAATGGAAGAAGCCTGTGTCTGTGTTGGTGGTTTCTAGAAAACGGATGCAGTCCAAGAGAGTGACTGAACGGGACATTGCTCTCCAGACGTATTTGCTAGTGCTACAGCTGATTTGAAACAATTATAAACCAAGGAGCAAAAAAACAAAACAAAACAAAAACAACCAAGGAGCATTTTTTAATATTTTCTGATGTGGCCAGGTGTGACACATGCTTGTAATCCCAGTCCTTGGGAGGCTGAAGCAAGAAGATTGCCACTTGTTCAACGCCAGTCTGAACTACATAGTGCGACCCTATCCCCTCCACCCCAAAAATCTCATGTAAGGTTAGAACATAATAATTTTATCTCCCTACTTCCACACCAATCCCACCCCTATTTTCCCTTCACAACCCAGTACTGATGGTCTTTTTTTTTTGGTACCAGAAATCGAACTCAGGACATTGTGCTTGCCCAGCAAGGCGCTGTCCCACTGAGCTATATCCCCGGCCCCGTCATGGGTCCTTCTAATTGCTAAGTTGGGTCATGTCACATCACTACTCACATCCCTGCCCAGCACCTCTGTCCTCCCTCCGTGGGGCTCCTCCTCCTGTCTCACTGCTCCAGCCGCTATGGCCTTCTAGCTGCACTGGAACCTTCCAGACTCCTGCCCCAGCCTTCACGCTCCTGCCTGGCACTGCCTTGTCCAGATCTTTGACTTCTCTCCCTCCCGGTTCTCCCTGGGCCCGTCCCTGAGAACCCCATTAGATGCAGTAATCTGCTCTCCTCAAGGCACACACTGGCAGCCCCTCTCCTTACTTTTTCCAGAGCACCTATAAGCCACCTACGTGCAATAGAATTCTTTTGTCTGTTATGTTTCCTGTTTATTGTCCAACTATCCCCTCTGTAAGGCTGTAGGAAGCCCCAGGAAGGGGGAATCCCCCACTTTTTCACTAATACATTCCAAGAGCTTTGCATAGTACTAGGCATTGAACAGGTGCTCAGTTACTCTGCAATCGATACACGGCTGAATGCATAAATGAATGAATGTGTAAAGCTTGGCGCTGGGGTGGCAGTTGATTCATAGCAAGAACATCACCTCTGGAGTTTCTCCAGTAAAGAAGTGGAACACAGAGAAGAGTGCACACACGATAAATGTCATTTACATCTCTAGTTAGTGTATGACCACACGCTGGTGTTGTTTACCATGTAGGGACAAAGGGGACAAAGCTGTGAAAAGGTAGATTGGTCAGTAATTTTATTTTACAAAGCAGAACTTTTCTTTAGTACAAGAAATTCACAGCTGTTCCATGGATCACCTGGGCAAAGACAGTTGCCTAGAATACTAATCAGACATTAATTTTCCTTTCATTGGGTAATGAGTACAGGAAACAAGTGAATAGTCAAGGAAGCTACTTAAAATTCACAAGTATTGCTGGGCGTGGTGGCACACACCTGTAATCCAGCACTCAGGAGGCTGAGGCAGGAGGATTGTTGTGAGTTCAAGACCAGCCTGGGCTACAAAGTGAGCTCAAGGCCAGCCTGAACTGCATAGTGAGACCCTATCTCAAAAAGACAAAAAAAAGTCACAAATATTTTGTCAAAAGAAAAACTCTTTGGTGGTTGAATGATAAAGCAGGGTTTGCTACCTTTCAGCAACTCTACTTCCGCACAGGGAGGTCAGGTTTTTCATTCATCTTCTCTTCTCCTATCACGCTTCTTGTTGTCGATTCCCCCCCCCCATGCCTCTTTGCTCAGTACCTGGAATATTTTAGCTGTTGCTACTATTGTCTTCGAGTGCACACATCTACTATCCATCAGAACTCCAGTCAGATAGATCCTAAATCTTCTCGGAAGATTTAAATTTATTTATTTATTTTTAGATTGTATTTTAAAGACAAAAGAATGGAGACATATGAACCAGAATAAGCCATAAACAATAACAAAAATACAAAATTATACGGAATATAGTAGGGAATTAACACTGGATGTTGTATGGAAGATTTCAATTTAAATTTCTCGGCAAAATCTTTCCAGATTTTTTTCCAACCATATATAACACTTCTTGGTTATTAACTCGGGCCCTCTTAGTACTCGGCATAGTCTTTGGAAAGGCAGTACTCACTGAGCTACATATGTGAGCTGTTGCGCTCAATGCCTGCATTATCCCTTTTGTCCTTGAAAAGCAGGTATTACTACATATATTCTGTGAGGAAACCAAAACTCGCAGAAGATAAGCCACTTTCCCAGACCCATAAAGCAAACGTAATTAAGCTCATTTGACTTATTGCTTCCCTTCTTGATCCAACACTCCCTGACGGTGAAGCCGGACTCTCAGCTTTCTGTGCCCGCTACCTTACACAGAGAAAGTGAATGTGAACCCCAGGTGTCGATTTGAGATGAACGTACCGTGTGCATGCCAGACGCTGGTGATAGAACTCTTTAAAATGGACATTTATATAACAACGTAGACTTTATAATACACTTTCTATTCTTTCCTTTTTTTTTTTAATGGTACTGGGGGTTGAACCCAGGACCCAGCTTACAATGCACATTCACTAAAATTTCACCACAATGCTGAGAGACATGTGTTATCATGGTCTCCATTTTCCGCATGGGAAATGGGGAGGCAGAGAGGTTAACTGGCTTTCTGCAAAGCAAACTGTCAACAGCGGCAGAGCCTAGACTCGAATAAAGGCAGCCCTCCCTCCATCTGCGGTCAATACACCACCAGTGCCTTTTGTCCACTGCTGAGAGCCAACAGATGGCGTGATACCTAGATGACAAGATCATCTTTATCTGGATTTCAAATACTGCAGTCAAGGCAATGGCCACAAGTTAGCAGAAAACTCTTTTGCTAGATTAAGACAGAAGGACCCAGAGCCGGGCAACTGAAAGAATCTAACTCTCACCTTACAGGAGAAATGATTCAGCTCAAATAGTTTCTTTAACTAAAATACAGATTCCTATAAAACAAGGCACTAATAGGTCTTGAGGAGCTCTGAACACTGGTCCTCCTCATTCATCAGGACTGCTGGAAATTTCTTCCTTTGGAAAGGTCCTTTTTCTTTCTTTCTTTTCTTTTCTTTTCTTTTTTTTTTTTTTTTTTTTTTTTTTTTTTTTTTTTTTTTTTTTTTTTTTTTGGTGGTACTGAGAATTAAACCCGGGGCCATGGCACTGAGACACACCCCCATCCCGTTTCAGTTTTTATTTTGAGCCAAGGCCTCCCTAAGTTATTAAGTTGTCCTGGATGAGCTCAAATCTTCAGTTCTGCTTCAGCCTCCCAGAGTGCCACCATGCCTGGGCAGACAGGTCTTTTCCAGAAAGGTCCAGTGCGGTGTCGTTTCGACAGTGACCAGTGATCCCTGCACAGGGGTAAGGACTAGGTGATGCAACCGTTCATAGATTTCTAAATGTGGAAATGCAGGTTTGCATATGAGGTAGGGGGCTTGTTTGCTGCAGATACGTAGAAAGATATGGAACCAGAAACGCTGACATGTGCTTGCAGCCGGAAAGGTTACAACATCAGCCTGGGGATTTGATCTGCAACTGGCCTTTGCCTTTCCTCACCTGGGACTGCTGATGTGGCTGGAGGGGAGTTTAACCACATTATCTCACACTCCAGATGGACACTCTGGCTGGAACAGACATGTTATCTAGCGGGTCATTTATTTAACATGTTATCTGCTGAACTCAGTGTGCAAAGTCTGAAGCCACACGGTGTCGGGAAATGGAACAAGGAGCCAGACATTCTTCCCCAAAGGGTTTTCTGTGTGATCGGAAAGGGAAGGCAGAGACCTGAAGAGGGAATTTGAAGGGTTAGCAGGAGCAGTAAGATAATGCGCAGGGGCAGTTCCCAGCAAGCATGATCGCTGTGCTTCAGCAGGATAAGAGAAAGGAGACTTTGTGGAGATTATTGGTCTGACCGACCCCCTGCTCTGCTAGAAGGAAAATCACAAAACCACACATGAAATGGGCTAGTGACCCTGTCTAGCCAGAAATCCATAAACTACTGTTTAGTCTTTGCAGTTAAAGACCTGTCCTTGATAAGCTGTGGGGTGGCACACACCTGTCATCCCAGCACTCTGGGAGGCTGAGGCAGGGGGCTTATGAGGTGGAATCCAGCTGTGGCAATTTAATGACTTAGTAAGACCCTATCTCAAAAATAAAAAGGGCTCCATAAGAAGACCTAGGCTCATTTCCCCCTACGAGGGTGGGTAGGAGACCTGTCCTCAGTTGGTACAGCCTGAAAAGTCGTTGTGGTTAAAGAGAAGCTAGTAAAATCCATACTCGTTATAGCCCTAAGGCAGCTGCTTAATTTCAAATGTTGAAGTGAACTTTAACGGTATGCAGTACATGTACTGACCCACCCACACCTCACACTTTATTTCACAATCCAGAAGTGTTGAGTCAACTTTTCTTGTATGTGTGAGTACTGTCCTTTAAAAAGATGAAAGAAAGAAAATGAAAGGAAAAGGGAAGGGAGGGGGGGATAGTTTCATACCTAAGTCTAAATTTCTACATTTCACAGTTTATTAGAATCAAGGAAGCATAGTGTGATATATTTCCCAATAAGAAATAAGTAAGCTATTTTATTTCTAACTCAAAAATGTAGATTTGGCTATAATTTTTAAGCCACATGGTAGCCTATTTCAAGATTTCTTCTTTTGTGCTTCAACTTAACTCTATCTATGCATGATTTGTGTACCAGACTTGAACACAATAAAAAGGCTGACATTTTGCTGTGTCTTGGATTATTGGAGTTTTCTACATTTTAAAAACAAAAACACACGGCAATGTTATGTCTGGCCCAGGGAACGAACAAACCTTTCTTCAGGAGAATTTGTGGCCATTGTTATCTCAGCATGTTTTCAGCATCAGTGCATCAATTATGCTGTCATTAGCCAGAATCCTGAGGCATGGAAAAGATCTATGAGATCATCAAAGTCCATCCCTGGAGCCAGGCCAAGTCTCCTGGGAGAGGCTGTGACATGCTGTCTTAGGCAAATGACTAAGGAAAATTGAGAGCCATGTGAAGGTTTACCCTGCTACAGTTTTTTAATTTTTGAAAGTTTTGAAATAACTCTCAGGGAGATACTGATCATGAAAATTTAGGAATTTGTGATGGTGATCAGGAATTTAGGTTCATACAGAATGATTTTTGTCCCCTTTGGGAATACTTAGCAGTATCTGGAGACACTTTGGGGTGTCATAACTCAGGGGAGATGATTACTGGTGGCACCTAGGGGCAGAAGCTAAGGATGCTGATAATTTGCTATGATGTACAGTATCCCCCTTCCCAGCCCCATCCTCCCCTCAACACACAAAGAATTTTCCGGCCTAAAATCTCAATGGTGCTGTGCTTGCAAAACCCAAATCTAGGTGTTTTCCCAAGCTTTTTATTTTTCTTGCTGCTTACCTATCAAGTCCCAGCAGAGCAGACTGCCTGACCCAACTAAATGGCTCTGAGAAATATATTTTGGCATAATTTATTTTATGCTGAGGAGCAAATCCATAGACTCACACATGTTAAGCTGCATGTATGTTAATCACTGAGCTATGTGCCCAGTCTTTCAAATAAAATTCTTACTGATTCTTAGTCCCAAGATAAGTATGTATTGACCATCACACAGAGAAACAAAATCACCTTGACTAGTTATTTCAAGATTTAGATTGTGTTGAGTTTAATAAGATTCCAGGTCAAATAAATAATGTTCTAGAGACTTAAAGAGAAACAACCATTAAATGTATGAGAAGAAATTGCAAGGGCAAGCAGGAACACCAAAATGACACCATGATTTGGAGGTGGGTTTATTTATGTCAACAGGCACTGACTGGGATCACTCCCACAATATCAGGCCCCAATCTCTGGTGGTCCAGGGCTTCTATATGGTGCACAAGCAGGAGGTACAAAGGTGAGACAGAACAGCCTAACAGCTCTTCTGATTAGCTAGCAGGGTGGGATTATGGTTATAAGGGTAGATTAACAATCATCAGTTCGTGAAGCCTGGTACAATGGTACAATCAGGCATTGTGCATGTTCGGTTACACTCTTGTGGTTACAGGGGTCAAGAAAGTAATTACAGAGATCCGGGGAAGATGGCGACCGGGTGAGCAGCAAGGGAGCGAACCTCCTTAATAAACACCACCAGCTCGAGACAGACTTGGTGAGCGTGAATGCCGGAACCTCGGCTGGGAAGTTTAAACTGGGCGTATTTCTCTGAGATGCCGGGGGAGATGTGGTAGGGCGGACCAGGCTGCCGGGGCGAGACGTGGGA